>MU686469.1:86037-159889 GCA_026770625.1 Nicotiana glauca
AATTCCTATAGAAATGGTTTCTATGCAGAAACGAAAGTTGAAATCATGATATGAATGCAGAAGTCTAAAATCACCTATGAATATGATATCTACCCATTTTTTTGCATGCATGATTGACTCTCCCCCTTTTCACTAAAAGCCCCAATAGTCATTACAAGTTATTACAGCCCAGAATGAATAAGAGAAAAGTAAAATTACATCAGAGAAACTAAAAAAAATTACAACCAAGGAGTGCCTGATTCAGGTTTTCTGCTTGAAGCATGAAATAAACAAACTCCAAAAACCAAAATCCAAAAAGACTTTCTCATTTCGGTGTGTTAGAGTTCCCAAGAGACTCATGGACTCCAAGCAGTGCTTGCACCCAAATGAATGGCAAGATTGAGTTATAGTGCAGTGTGGAAAAGACAGCCCTCAAGTGTCCCAGTTCAGAGGGAGCTCAAGGTCCCAAGGAAAGGCTCACAGGAAGGGGGCAGAACTTACAAACTAGGAATGAGTGCAAGTTCAGAGAGGGGATTTTGGGGACAAGCAAAGATAGGCTGGTGTTCATACCTAGCAATTGGATCTGCTGGCATACCCCAACCAGCATGTTAGCGACATTGTTTGGGAGTAAGGATCCCCTAAGGGATCAGGTCAAAACATGAGCAACAAGTTGGAGGTTTCCATGTTCTAAACTTCAACTCAAGTACATAGAAGGGGACAAAGGTGCAGGGATTCATAGTAGAAACATATTCAAAGAAGTTGACATGCTAATTAAAATTAAACATAGGCAGTAAAGCAGACAGTGGTGTAGGCATTCACACTAGAAACATATGAAAAGGAATTGACATGCTAATTAACATTAAACAAAGGTAGTAAAGTAGACAGGGGTGTGGAAGCTATAAAGTAAACACATTGGGATGAGGCTGAAAACCAAACTAGAACATACCGGTTTTAGGGAAAAAATGAATATAGCAGTAGTCTTGTGAAGACAAAGTGCAAGAAAATAGTTAGAATGCTATGATCAGGGAACTATGATACTTGAGTAGTGTAAACATGTTGAATTAAGAGTGTGTGATTGAAGTTGGTCATATTAACCGTGTCTAATATGGTAAAGAAGGTCATGTATTTATAGTGTAGAAAGAAAGAATAAATAGGTAGGAGAATAATTTGATAAATCAATTACAAAAGGTTTCCCTTTGATTAAGGGATTCTAATATCAAAACGGGTAAAAATAATTAAGGAAAGAGACCAATCTAACAACATTTCAAAGCAGTACAAAAGGGGTAAATACATAGAGATATATTTAAGGAAAAGTCTTGACAGCACACGGTTTGTGCAAATATGGAAAGGAAATCAATTAAATAGCCACTAAATCCCAAGGTTTGAATTTGGTATGGATAAATCCACTCAGAAAAAGGTGGAGAAATGTTTTACTTAAAGAAAATCAGTAACAATCAATCAAACCCTAAAACAAGATTTTGAATCAAACATAAGCTGGAAAACCTTTTCGGAAGAAAGAATTCATCACGCATATAAAAATATACAGCCACGCTTAAACACGAAGAACTATCACGCCAATCAGTCGAAGAGTGTAGCATAGAAAAAGTTCAGAGTTGTAAACATAGAAGTTCAACTTAGTTCATAGACTCAGAATTAGTCTAAAAGAGTTGAGGCTTCCAAAATAGAACCCTAGTCCAAACACAAGATCAACCTCGTCAAAACCCCCAAAATTGAAGGATTTCTACTTAGAATCAGATACAGAGATAAGGAGGCAAGTAATTAACACATGCTCAGAAATCACTTTCAGAGACTCATGAGAAAACAAACAGATACAATAGCAAGATCGAAGCAAACTGAGTAACGAATGTGATTTGAAGCATAGTGAGGGTATAAGGAACATGTTTAAGAAAAACCTGGGACTTAAACAAGTTCAGAAGAGAAAAGAGGTAGTATAACACTTAAGAAAATAATAGAAGAAACATGTTTAAAGAGAACTCAAACAAGGTCCAGTAAAAAGTCAAACAACGAACTTAAGAACTTCGTAAAAGATACGTAGAGTAGGAGAACACAAAATACCAAATAAAATATATCAACAAGACATATAGGAAAAACACAGTACGACGAACATGTAAGTGTGGTGTATAAACACAGTAGAAAGACAAGGCACAGAAGAACATATATAGTAGAAAAACATAAGAAAGCAGTAAAGGCACATGTGTGACAAATATAAACAAAGGAAAATAAAAATCGGAGAACAGTTTGAGTTTTTTTTTAAGAAACCGTAAATCGAAGAGAAGTAATTTTTGAAAGAGGAAAGATTGGGTAAAACGTTTAAGAACTCAAGTAGAGCAAAAGTATAGAACCGATCTAAGAAAACAAACAGAGAAAACGTTGGATAGCTAGGGTTTCAGAGGAACCCTAAAGCGAGAAAGTCTTGGAAAAGGTCCGATCTAAGTCGGATGAGTCAGAACCAGGCTCAAAATGCTTTGGATACGCCAGACCAAAGCCGGAGAGGCCGTGAAACCTTGAATCGAAGAAAATATGAACGGACACCATCGAGGTCGGACCTCAAAACTTCGAACACCAAGCATTCAAGAGCAGAGATAGATAGGTATAGGACATCCACGACCTGAGAGGCCATGCATTCCTGTGAGTTTGCGGTTGAAAATGGTAGAACGCGACTAGGGTTTCAAGAACCTTTGAGAGAGTTTGAGAGAGGAGAGTGTTTGGGGGTGGCTGAGAGAAGAGAATGAGGGGATTAGGGTAGTCATTTAGGTTTAATTATGGTAAGGTGGATAGGGGTCGTTGATCTTAGAGATCAATGTTCCAAATCAAACGAGCTTGGGTCAGGTAATTAAAACGGGTTAAGGATATGGAATTGGTTTGGTCCAGTAGGGATTCAAAATTGGGTCAATTAGGGGGGGTCAATTTGGCTATAATCAAAATGTAATGTGACTACAATTGAAACAATATGAGGCTAAATTTTTAATAGCCAATTTTTCCTTTTTATTTTATAAAAAATAGTAAAAATGATTATGAAAATAAACTAAAGGTACTAGGTCAATTAATAAAATATAAGTATTAATTTAAAAATACTGGAACCAATTTCATACTTATAAAATGTTATTAATTCTAAAAATGGGCTAAAATTGCAATTATATGCAATTTAGCTTTTAAAATACCAAATAAATTTGTAACAATGTATAAAAATTACCTTAGCTATATTTTGGTATAAATATAAGAATAACATAAGTTATTCACCAAAATGAAAATTTTGGGAATAACTATTGGTTTTTATATTGCCAAAATATATAATAAACTAGTTTGAAAAAATTGATTTAAAATTCTTTAAAGATTAGGAAAAATACTAAAACCTTCAGCATACTTATTTATGCTATTTTTAAAGTATTTTCATGTAAACTAATACTTAGGGAAAAATTAGATATCAACAGCTTCTCCTTTTTACCCGGGAGGATGAAAGAGTTGTCGGGCAAAGACATGATGGCCAATTTCGACCGAGCAAAAATGGTTTCAAGGACTTGACTATGCTCTGGTTTCTGAGCTACCTACCTATCCTTGGTCTTATAGGAACCAGGTCGTATGTAATTCAGGATCCGTCGGCAGAGTATGCTGATGGAGATCTTTAAAAAACGAATGCGATATTTAGGTTGGGATGGGTGGTTAGAATTTAATAGGGCTACGGGAACCGGAGAGGGATCACTCCTGTTGAGATGGCCATTGATCGCTGGTTTACCTACAGAAAAGAAATATGCGCAGGTATTGTGCATAAATTTAAACATGATGCAATTTCCCGTAGGACCATGAATGTTTTCCTTGGACGGTTAGGATGACGTCCTCAGACCATTATGTCCTAGGCCATGAAACATATAGAAAAGGATTTGCAGCCTATGAAATAAAACTCTCAGGCTATGCGGATGATGCCCTTGAAAGATGATGCCTTTGAATAATGATACGCAAGAGATAAAAAGGGAGGGGGTTCTCGGGCCATACGTTCTCGGGCTATGAAGATGGTGCATTCGAAAAATGATACCCTTGGACTATTTGGCGATCTATCAACCCATGAAATGCAAAAGGTGGCGATATTTCAGCCTATGAAAGATGCAAAAAAAAGTTGGTGATATTTCAGCCGATGCAAGACATAAATAAAAGTGGCGATATTTCGGCCAATGCGAGATGCAAAAATAAAGGTGGCGATATTTCAGCCATGCAAAATGTAAGTAAAATGGCAATCTTTCATCCAATGCATGATTTAAATGAAGTGGCGACATTTTAGCCGATGTAAGACGTAAGTAAAATAGCGATCTTTCAGCCGATACGAGATTTAAGTAGAGTGGCAATATTTTAGCCGATGCAGATAGAGGTAGAGCTTAACCTCGGATGGCAAAATGGTAGCCTTATGTAATGCAAGAAATGCGGATGGCAGTAGAGCTTAACCTCGGAAGGCAGAATGGTAGCCTTATGCAATGCAAGAAATGCGGATGGAGGTAGAGCTTAACCTCGGAAGCCAGAATGGTAGCCTTATTCAATGAAAGAAATGCAGATAGAGACATAGCGTAGTATCGGAAGGAAAAATGGTAGATTTATGTAAGGGATAAAAGGCGAATAGTGATAAAACTTCTTAGCTGACAGCTGGTAGCTAATTGTGAATATGTGGCAGCTGGGGATATTGTATGCGGATAGCAACTGTGAATAGGTGTGATAGTTCTCAGAGTTGTATTCCTGAACAGTATAAGTTTATAACATATAATTTTGAGACTTGGGTGCCTGCACCGAAAGAAAAATTGTGAGTTTTGTAAAGGGGAAAGGTTAGTTCGCATCCGCGATGACTTTTCTCGACCTGGTTGGCTCTGTTTTGGTGATACTATGCGTATCATTGGGGTATCATTGCTAAACAAAGCAATTTTGGTAACAGACATGCATGAGTCTGTAAAAATATAACATGAGTATATATTTAAAAAATAATTTTTAGATGAACCGACGACTGTGACAAGGTTCATGACATTGCAACCTCTCTTGCTTCGAAATTTTGAGGGTCTTCCTAAAAATTCTGCCCCAGTTTACTGGGCTGCTGCTTCTGACGGTTGCATGCGATGATCGACCAAAGTTACTTTGGAATTTTGAGGGTCCTCCTCAAAATTTTGCCCTAATTTCCAATTGTGGGGAGGGGGGAAATAAAAATTTTATTCAATTGTGCGCGAACCCATAAGGCTGCCTACGTGTCCCATCTTAAATGGAAATCAAGTCAGACGTAGTTCAAATTACATAAGGAAATCATAAATGGTTACACATAGTATCGCTTGACTGCATCTGAATTGATTGGTTTTTGCCAAACTTCTCCATCCATTTCTGCAAGTATAAGAGCTCCTCCTATCAAAACCCGGTGAACCATGTATGGACATTGCCAGTTAGGAGAGAACTTCCCTTTGGCTTCATCTTGAAGTGGAAAAATTTTCTTTAACACCAGCTGCCACCATGTGAACCGTCTTGGTTTGACTCTCTTGTTGAAATCTCTGGAAATTCTGTTCTGATAATCCTGACCATGGCAAACTGCATTCATTCTCTTCCCATCTATAAGAGCCAACTGTTCGTAACGACTCTTCACCTACTCTGCATGGTCGAGTTCTACTTCTTGTAAGATCCTTAGGGAAGGAATTTCCACCTCGGTGTGAATGACCGTTTTTGTATCGTAAAACAGCATGTAGGGAGTTTCCCTAGTTGATGTGTGGACTGTGGTGCGGTATCCCAATAAAGCAAATGATAACCTCTCATGCTATTGTTTATTCTTTTTTACCATCTTCCTTAGTATCTTGTTGATGTTCTTGTTGGCGGCTTCTACGGCTCCATTCATCTAGGGCCTGTAGGCTGTGGAATTTTTGTGTTTGAACTTGAAGGTTTCACACAAATCTTTCATTAAGTTACTGTTGAGGTTGGAGACATTATCAGTAATGATAGATTTAGGAATCCCAAACTAACAAACTATACGACCATGGGCGAAGTCTGCCACGACTTTATTGGTCACTACTCAGTATGATGCTACTTCAGCATATTTGGTGAAATAGTCAATTGCTACTAGGATAAACCCGTGGCCATTTAATGTGGTAGGTTTGATTGGTCCGATAATATCCATTCCCCATGCGGCAAACGGCCATGGCGAGCATGATGCATTAAGCTCATTTGGTGGCACTCTTATCATGTCTCGATGTACCTGACAGCGGTGGCATTTTCGGACATACTGGATGCAGTCCGTCTCCATAGTCATCCAAAAATAACCTGAGTATCTTTTTAGCTAAGAAAAAACCGTTCATATGTGGACCAGAGGTCCCGACATGAATTTACTCTAGCAGCTTGGATGCTTCATTCGTGTCGACACACCTTAGTAATCCCAAATATGGAGTCCTCCTATATAGGATTCCTCCGATGTGAAAGAAATTATTGGACAACATTCGAAGCGTGCACTTATGAGTAGTATTTGCAAGCTCTGGGTATTCTCCTTTTGCCAAATATTCCTTGATATCGTAAAAACAAGGTTTTCCGTCTGCTTCTTCGACATGAGCATAATAAGCTAGCTGATTATGGATTTTCACAGGAATATGATCAATGAAATTCGTATGTGGATGTTGTATCATAGACAATAGGTTAGTCAATGCATCGGCGAACTCATTCTGGACTCTAGGAACATGCGGAAATTCTGTCTTTGTGAACATCTTTCTCAACTCATGTACATGATGTAGGTATGGGAGTATTTTGCAGTTTTTGGTTGCCCATTCTTCTCCGACCTGATGTATAAGCAAATCTGAATCTCCAATAACTAGCAACTCTTGGATGTTCATGTCAATGGCCATCTTGAGCCCTAAGATGCAAGCTTCATACTCGGCCATATTGTTAGTGCAGGGGAACCCGAGCTTGGCAACTACCAGATAATGTTGGCCGATTTCCGAAACCAAGACTGCTCCTATGCCAACTCCATTGAAATTTGCTACTCCATTGAAAAATATCCTCCAAGCATTATAGGACTCTGCAATGTATTCTCTTATGAATAATACATCTTCGTCCGCAAAACACATATTTAGGGGATCGTATTCTCCATACACAAGGTTTTTGACGAGATGATACGCTAGTGCCTATCTCTTGACTGCTTTCTGGATCACATGGACAATGTTGAATTCGCTCAGTAGGATTTTCCACTTGGCTAGCTTGCCAGTGGGCATGGGCTTCTGAAAGACGTACTTCAATGGATCCATCCTTGATATGAGATATGTTGTATTGGCACAAAAATAGTGCCTCAACTTCTGAGCTACCCAAGTCAAAACACAACAGGTGTGTTCTAATAGAGAATACCGTGCTTCATACGGGGTGAACTTCTTGCTGAGATAATAGATGGCTTGCTCCTTTCTCCCCGTTTCATCATGCTGCCCCAAAATACAACTAAATGCTCCATCGAATACCGCGAGGTATAGTAATAGGGGTCTACCTGGCTCGAGCGGGACTAGAACTGGTGGTTTTGACAAGTACTCCTTAATTCTATTGAAGGCCTTTTCGCAATCATCAGTCCATTTGGCAGCGGCGTCCTTCTTCAACATCTTTAAGATCGCCTAACAGATAACGGTAGATTATGATATAAACCAGCTGATGTAGTTACGTCTCCCGAAGAAACTCATTACTTCTTTCTTGTTCTTTTGTGGTGGCAATAGTTGAATAGCTTCGACCTTTGATGGATAAATCTCTATCCCTCGGCAACTCAAAATGAACCCAAGTAGTTTTCCGACAAGAACCCCAAATGCACATTTCACGGGATTCAGCTTTAAGTTGTACCTCTCAGTCTATTGAAAAATTTCGTCAAATCTTCCAAGTTATCAGCGGCTTTCTTGGACTTGACGATGATGTCGTCTACATACACTTCGATCTCCTTATGCATCATGTCATGAAAAATGGTGGTCATGGCCCTCATGTAGGTTGCCCCTGCATTCTTTAACACGAATGGCATCATTTTGTAGCAGTACATTCCCCATGGTGTGATGAATGTCGTTTTCTCTGCATCTTCTTTATCCATCCAGATTTGATGATACTTAGCGAAACAATCTACAAATGATTGCAGCTCGTGCTTGGCGCAATTGTCAATCATGATGTATATATTCGGTAAGGGGAAGTCATCTTTTTGACTATCACAGTTGAGATCCCAGAAGTCGACACAAACTCTAACCTTCCCATCCTTCTTCGGCACTGGAAAAATGTTGGCTAACCATGTTCGATACTCCACTACCCTGATAACCTTAGCGTTGACCTGCTTAGTGACCTCTTCCTTAATTTTCATACTCATATGTGGCTAGAATTTTCTAAGCTTCTATCTTATTGGCAGACATGTTGGATCGGTTGGCAGTTTGTGAGCCACAATGGATGTACTCAGACCAGACATGTGATCGTACGACCAGGCAAATATGTCCTCATATTCTCTTAAAAACTTCGCATATTCTTTCTTTTCTGACGGTGGCAAATGAGCGCTAATTCGTGTTTCTTTGATGTTCTCTGCATCTCCCAGGTTGACAATCTCAGTCTCGTCCAGGTTGGACCTAGGCCTGTTTTTGAAATTCTACACTTCCTTAATAATCCCTTCCGGTATATCATCTTCTTCTGAATCTATGTCTGTATGTTGCGTTGTCTCGTTGTATGTCACAGTCATTGGTTCATAAAGATAAGAAATAGTAATACTATAAAAGTAAAGTAATGAGAGAAAATAATAAGAGTAGGATTTATAGGAAAATTGAAATTCTTTGATAAATTCTATAAATGTTTTGAACATTGGAGCTCTTTCTTGGAAAAACAAAAATGCAAAAGGAAAGTAAACTAGTAAAATAAAATAGTGCATGGTGCTTGTTCAGCCTTGCTACCTCGAGGCACGCTGGGCTCTGGTGGTTCTGACGGTCTAGTTGTTGAGATGCTCCTCCGCTTACCACCTGTATGGAACGGCCTTCCTCCCCATCCTCCTCAAAAATTACACAACAATCCATGTCATCATCTTCTAGGAACAAGTTTCTCATTGCTTCTAGTACTTCCTCTTCTTCTGACCCATAATAACCTCATCCGGTAGGAAGGTCTGGTCCAAATGGGGTATCAGCTACTCCAATAAATAGTAAGGACCGTGCCAGGGTGGCGACCAATCCTTTAATTCTTTCCAGGTATATTCATATCCAAATCCGAAGGTGGTGCCGTGTTTCTTGAGCTTGATGGGCTTGGCGATTCATTGGAGATTAAGTCCCTTGCCAAGTACATGCCCGCTCCATTTCAATATGCTTTCAATTTTGTTGTCCCACCACTGATATTTATCGATGGCGTTGACTCGTTCGATGTGGTGGTAAGTTTCCCCGCCTATCCTTCTTCTTCCTCCAATTGCTGATATGGTATAACGACTATATATGGGGTTGCTACCATCGCTTTGAACGATCACCTCCTGGTGATTCCACTAAAACTTTATTGCCTAATATGGTGTTGATGTCACGGCCCCGGTGGCATGAATCCATGGTCGTCCCAACAACAGATTATAAGATGTCGGCACGTCTATCACTTGAAAATAAACATCAAACCAAGTAAGCCCCATTTGTAAACACAAGCTTATTTCCCCAATAGTAGACCTTTAAGACCCGTCGAATGACTTAACGTTGGTGACACTTAGGACATTGGGAAAATGGCTGCATGAAATCAAGTACAGGGCCATCAACGTTAAGTCATTCGACGGGTCTTAAAGGTCTACTATTGGGGAAATAAGCTTGTGTTTGCAAATGGGGCTTACTTGGTTTGATGTTTATTTTCAAGTGATAGACGTGCCGACATCTTATAATCTGTTGTTGGGACGACCATGGATTCATGCCACCGGGGCCGTGACATTAACACCACATTAGGCAATAAAGTTTTAGTGGAATCACCAGGAGGTGATCGTTCATAGCGATGGTAGCAATCCCATATATAGTCGTTATACCATCCCAGCAATTGGAGGACGAAGAAGTATAGGCGGGGAAACTTACCACCACATCGAACGAGTCAACGCCGTCGATAAATATAAGTGGTGGGACAACAAAATTGAAAGCATATTGAACTGGAGCGGGTATGTACCTGGCAAGGGACTTAATCTCCAATGAATCACCAAACCCATCAAGCTCAAGAAACACGGAACCACCTTCGGATTTGGATATGAGTATACCTGGAAAGAATTAAATGATTGGTCGCCACCCTGGCGCGGTCCTTACTATTTATTGGAGTAGCTGATACCCCATTTGGACCACACCTTCCAACCTGATGAGGTTATCTACGGGTCAGAAGAAGAGGAAGTACTAGAAGCAATGAGAAACTTGTTCCTAGGAGATGATGACATGGATTGTTCTGTAATTTTTTAGGAGGAGGGGGAGGAAGGCCGTTCCATACAGGTGGTAAGCGGAGGAGCATCTCAACAACTAGACCGTCAGAACCACCAGAGCCCAGCGTGCCTCAGGGTAGCAAGGCTGAACAAGCACCATGCACTATTTTATTTTACTAGTTTACTTTCCTTTTGCATTTTTGTTTTTCCAAGAAAGAGCTCCAATGTTCAAAACATTTATAGAATTTATCAAAGAATTTCAATTTTCCTATAAATCCTACTCTTATTATTTTCTCTCATTACTTTACTTTTATAGTATTGCTATTTCTTATCTTAATGAACCAATAACTGTGACATACAATGAGACAACGCAACAAACGGACATAGATTCAGAAAAAGATGATATACCGGAAGAGATTATTAAGGAAGTGTAGAATTTCAAAAATAGGCCTAAGTCCAACCTGGACGAGACTGAGATTGTCAACCTGGGAGATGCAGAGAACATCAAAGAAACCCGAATTAGCGCTCATTTGCCACCGTCAGAAAAGAAAGAATATGCGAAGTTTTTAAGAGAATATGAGGACATATTTGCCTGGTCGTACGATCACATGACTGGTCTGAGTACATCCATTGTGGCTCACAAACTGCCAACCGATCCAACATGTCTGCCAATAAGATAGAAGCTTAGAAAATTCTAGCCACATATGAGTTTGAAAATTAAGGAAGAGGTCACTAAGCAGGTCAAAGCTAAGGTTATAAGGGTAGTGGAGTATCGAACATAGTTAGCGAACATTGTTCCAGTGCCGAAGAAGGATGGGAAGGTTAGAGTTTGTGTCGACTACTGGGATCTCAACTGTACTAGTCCAAAAGATGACTTCCCCTTACCGAATATATATATCATGATTGACAATTGCGCCAAGCACGAGCTGCAATCATTTGTAGATGGTTTCGCTAAGTATCATCAAATCTGGATGGATAAAGAAGATGTAGAGAAAATGACATTAATCACACCATGGGGAATGTACTGCTACAAAATGATGCCATTCGTGTTAAAGAATGCTGGGGCCACCTACATGAGGGCCATGACCACCATTTTTCATGACATGATGCATAAGGAGATCGAAGTGTATGTAGACGACGTCATCGTCAAGTCCAAGAAAGCCGCTGATAACTTGGAAGATTTGAGGAAATTTTTCAATAGACTGAGAGATACAACTTAAAGCTGAATCCCGTGAAATGTGCATTTGGGGTTCTTGCCGGAAAACTACTTGGGTTCATTTTGAGTTGCCGAGGGATAGAATTTGATCCATCAAAGGTCGAAGCTATTCAACTATTGCCACCACAAAAGAACAAGAAGAAGTAATGAGTTTCTTCGGGAGACGTAACTACATCAGCTGGTTTATATCATAATCTACCGTTATCTGTTAGTCGATCTTAAAGATGTTGAAAAAGGACGCCGCTGCCAAATGGACTGATGATTGCGATAAGGCCTTCAATAGAATTAAGGAGTACTTGTCAAAACCACCAGTTCTAGTCTCGCTCGAGCCAGGTAGACCCCTATTACTATACCTCGCGGTATTCGATGGAGCGTTTAGTTGTATTCTGGGGCAGCATGATGAAACGGGGAGAAAGGAGCAGGCCATCTATTATCTCAGCAAGAAGTTCACCCCGTATGAAGCACAGTATTCTCTATTAGAACACACCTATTATGTTTTGACTTGGGTTGCTCAGAAGTTGAGGCACTATTTTTGTGCCAATACAACATATCTCATATCAAGGATGGATCCATTGAAGTACGTCTTTCAGAAGCCCATGCCCACTGGCAAGCTAGCCAAGTGGAAAATCCTACTGAGCGAATTCAACATTGTCTATGTGACCCATAAAGCAGTCAAGGGATAGGCACTAGCGTATCATCTCGTCAAAAACCTTGTGGATGGAGAATACGATCCCCTGAAGATGTGTTTTGCGGACGAAGATGTATCATTCATAGGAGAATACATTGCAGAGTCCTATAATGGTTGGAGGATATTTTTCAATGGAGCAGCAAATTTCAATGGAGTGGGCATAGGAGCAGTCCTAGTTTCAGAAATCGGCCAACATTATCTGGTAGTTGCCAAGCTCGGGTTCCCTTGCACTAACAATATGGCCGAGTATGAAGCTTGCATCTTAGGGCTCAAGATGGCCATTGACATGAACATCCAAGAGTTGCTAGTTATTGGAGATTCGGATTTGCTTATACATCAGGTCCGAGAAGAATGGGCAACCAAGAACTGCAAAATACTCCCTTACCTACATCATGTACATGAGTTGAGAAAGAGGTTCACAAAGACAGAATTTCCGCATGTTCCTAGAGTTCAGAATGAGTTCGCCGATGCATTGACTAACCTATTGTATATGATACAACATCCACATACGAACTTCATTGATCATATTCCTGTGAAAATCCATAATCAGCTAGCTTATTGTGCTCATGTCGAAGAAGCAAACGGAAAACCTTGGTTTTACGATATCAAGGAATATTTGGCAAAAGGAGAATACCCAGAGCATGCAAATACTACCTAGAAGTGCACGCTTCGAATATTGTCCAATTATTTCTTTCACAGCGGAGGAATCCTATATAGGAGGACTCCATATTTGGGATTACTAAGGTGTGTCGACACGAATGAAGTATCCAAGCTGCTAGAGTAAATTCATGTCGGGACCTGTGGTCCACATATGAACGGTTTTGTCTTAGCTAAGAAGATACTTAGGTTATTTTTGGATGACTATGGAGACGGACTGCATCCAGTATGTCCGAAAATGCCACCGCTGTCAGGTACATCGAGACATGATAAGAGTGCCACCAAATGAGCTTAATGCATCATGCTCGCCATGGCCGTTCGCCGCATGGGGAATGGATATTATCGGACTAATCAAACCTACCACATTAAACGGCCACGGGTTTATCCTAGTAGCAATTGACTATTTCACCAAATATGTTGAAGTAGCATCTTACTGAGTAGTGACCAAGAAAGTCGTGGCAGACTTCGCCCATGATCGTATAGTTTGTTGGTTTGGGATTCCTATGTCAATCATTACTGATAATGGCTCCAACCTCAACAGTGACTTAATGAAAGATTTGTGTGAAACCTTCAAGTTCAAACACAAAAATTCCACAGCCTACAGGCCCTAGATGAATGGAGCTGTAGAAGCCGCCAACAAGAACATCAACAAGATACTAAGGAAGATGGTAAAAAAGAATAAACAATGGCATGAGAGGTTATCATTTGCTTTATTGGGATACCGCACCACAGTCCACACATCAACTAGGGTAACTCCCAACACGCTGTTTTATGATACAGAAGCGGTCATTCACACCGAGGTGGAAATTCCTTCCCTAAGGATCATACAGGAAGTAGAACTCGACCATGCAGAGTAGGTGAAGAGTCGTTACGAGCAGTTGGCTCTTATAGATGGGAAGAGAATGAATGCAGTTTGCCATGGTCAGGATTATCAGAACAGAATTTCCAGAGCCTTCAACAAGAAAGTCAAACCAAGACAGTTCACATGGTGGCAGCTGGTGTTACAGAAGATTTTTCCACATCAAGATGAAGCCAAAGGGAAGTTCTCTCCCAACTGGCAAGGTCCATACATGGTTCACCGGGTTTTTATAGGAGGAGCTCTTATACTTGCATAAATGGATGGAGAAGTTTGGCAAAAACTAATCAATTCAGATGCAGTCAAGCGATACTATATGTAACCATTTATGATTTCCTTATGTAATTTGAACTACGTCTGACTTGATTTCCGTTTAAGATGGGACACATAGGCAGCCTTATGGGTTCGCGCACAATTGAATAAAATTTTTATTTCCCCCCCTCCCCACAATTGGAAATTGGGGCAAAATTTTGAGGAGGACCCTCAAAATTCGAAAGTAACTTTGGCCGATCATCGCATGCAACCGTCAGAAGCAGCAGCCCAATAAACTAGGGCAGAATTTTTAGGAAGACCCTCAAAATTTCGAAGCAAGAGAGGTTGCAATGTCCTGAACCTTGTCACAGTCGTCGGTTCATCTAAAAATTATTTTTTAAATATATACTCATGTTATATTTTTACAGACTCATGCATGTATGTTACCAAAATTGCTTTGTTTGGCAATGCTACCCCAATGATACGCACAGTATCACCAAAACAGAACCAACCAGGTCGAGAAAAGTCATCGGGGATGCGAACTAACCTTTCCCCTTTACAAAACTCACAATTTTTCTTTCGATGCAGGCACCCAAGTCTCAAAATTATATGTTATAAACTTATACTGTTCGGGAATACAACTCTCAGAACTATCACACCTATTCACAGTTGCTATCCGCATACAATATCCCCAGCTGCCACAATATCACAATTAGCTACCCGCTGTCAGCTAAGAAGTTTTAACACTATTCGCCTTTTATCCCTTACATAAAGCTACCATTTTTCCTTTCGATACTACGATATGTCTCTATCTGCATTTCTTTCATTGAATAAGGCTACCATTCTGGCTTCCGAGGTTAAGCTCTACCTCCATCCGCATTTCTTGCATTGCATAAGGCTAGCATTCTGCCTTCCGAGGTTAAGCTCTACTGCCATCCGCATTTCTTGAATTGCATAAGGCTACCATTCTGCCATCCGAGGTTAAGCTCTACCTCTATCTGCATCGGCTAAAATATTGCCACTCTACTTAAATCTCGCATCGGCTGAAAGATCGCTATTTTACTTACGTCTTACATCAGCTAAAATGTAGCCACTTCATTTAAATCATGCATTGGATGAAATATTGCCATTTTACTTACATTTTGCATGGCTGAAATATCGCCACCTTTATTTTTGCATCTCGCATCGGCCGAAAGATCGCCACTTTTATTTATGTCTTGCATCGGCTGAAATATCACCAACTTTTTTTTGCATCTTTCATGGGCTGAAATATCGCCACCTTTTGCATTTCATGGGTTGAAATATCGCCAAATAGTTCAAGGGCATCATTTTTCGAATGCACCATCTTCATAGCCCGAGAACGTATGGCCCGAGAACCCCCTCCCTTTTCATCTCTTGCGTATCATTATTCAAAGGCATCATCTTTCGGAGGCATCATCCGCATAGACCGAGAGTTTTATTTCATAGGCTGCGAATCCTTTTTTATATGTTTCATGGCCCAGGACATAATGGTCTGAGGACGTCATCCTAACCGTCCAAGGAAAACATTCATGGTCCTACGGGAAATTGCATCATGTTTAAATTTATGCACAATACATGCGCATATTTCTTTTCTGTAGGTAAACCAGCGAGCAACGGCCATCTCAACAGGAGTGATCCCTCTCTGGTTCCCGTAGCCCTATTAAATTCTAACCACCCATCCCAACCTAAATATCGCATCCGTTTTTTAAAGATCTCCATCAGCATACTCTGCCGACGGATCCTGAATTACATACGACCTGATTCCTGTAAGACCAAGGATAAGTAGGTAGCTCAGAAACTAGAGCATAGTCAAGTCCTTGAAACCATTTTTGCTCGGTCAAAATTGGCCATCATGTCTTTACCCGACAACTCTTTCATCCTTCCCGGGTAAAAAGGAGAAGTTGTTGATATCTAATTTTTCCCTAAGTATTAGTTTACATGCAAATACTTTAAAAATAGCATATATAAGTATGCCCAAGGTTTTCGTATTTTTCCTAATCTTTAAAGAATTTTAAATCAATTTTTTTAAACTAGTTTATTGCATATTTTGGCAGTATAAAAACCAATAGTTATTCCCAAAATTTTCATTTTGGTGAATAACTTATGTTATTCTTATATTTATACCAAAATATAGCTAAGGTAATTTTTATACATTGTTACAAATTTATTTGGTATTTTAAAAGCTAAATTGCATATAATTGCAATTTTAGCCCATTTTAAGAACTAATAGCATTTTATAAGTATGAAATTGGTTCCAGTATTTTTAAATTATTATTTATATTTTATTAATTGACTTAGTACCTTTAATTTATTTTCATAATCATTTTTACTATTTTTTATAAAATAAAAAGAAAAAACTGGCTATTTAAAATTTGGCCTCATATTGTTTCAATTGTAGTCCCATTACATTTTGATTATAGCCAAATTGACCCCCCCTAATTGACCCAATTTTGAATCCCTACCGGACCAAACCAATTCCATATCCTCAACCCGTTTTAATTACCCGACCCAAGCCCGTTTGATTTGGAACATTGATATCTGAGATCAACGGCCCCTATCCACCCTACCATAATTAAACCTAAATGACTACCCTAATCCCCTCATTATCTTCTCTCAGCCACCCCCAAACACTCTCCTCTCTCAAACTCTCTCAAAGGTTCTTGAAACCCTAATCGCGTTTTACCATTTTCAACCGCAAACTCACAGGAATGCATGGCCTCTCAGGCCGTGGATGTCCTATACCTATCTATCTCTGCTCTTGAATGATTGGTGTTCGAAGTTTCGAGGTCCGACCTCGATGGTGTCCGTTCATATTTTCTCCGATTCAAGGTTCCGCGGCCTCTCCGGCTTTGCTCCGACGTATCCAAAGCATTTCGAGCCTGGTTCTGACTCATCCGACTTAGATCGGACCTTTTCCAAGCCTTTCTCGCTTTAGGGTTCCTCTAAAACCCTAGCTATCCAACGTTTTCTCTGTTTGTTTTCTTAGATCGGTTCTATACTTGAGTTCTTAAACGTTTTACCCAATCTTTCCTCTTTCAAAAATAACTTCTCTTCGATTTAGGGTTTCTTAAAAAAAAACTCAAACTGTTCTCCGATTTTTCTTTTCCTTTGTGTATATTTGTCACACATGTGCCTCTGCTGCTTTCTTATGTTTTTCTTCAATATATGTTCTTCTGTGCCTTGTCTTTCTACTGTGTTTATACACCACACTTACATGTTCGTCGTACTGTGTTTTCCCTATATGTCTTATTGATATATTTTATTTGGTATTTTGTGTTCTCCTACTCTATGTATCTCTTACGAAGTTCTTAAGTTCTTTGTTTGTCTTTTTACTGGACCTTGTTTGAGTTCTCTTTAAACATGTTTCTTCTATTGTTTTCTTAAGTGTTATACTACCTCTTTTCTTTTATGAACTTGTTTAAGTCCCAGGTTTTTCTTAAACATGTTCCTTATACCCTCACTATGCTTCAAATCACTTTCTTTACTCAGTTTGCTTCGATCTTGCTATTGTATCTGTTTGTTTTCTCATGAGTCTCTGAAAGTGATTTCTGAGCATGTGTTAATTACTTGCCTCCTTATCTCTGTATCTGATTCTAAGTAGAAATCCTTCAATTTTGGGGTTTTTGACGAGGTTGATCTTGTGTTTGGACTAGGGTTCTATTTTGGAAGCCTCGACTCTTTTAGACTCATTCTGAGTCTATGAACTAAGTTGAACTTCTATGTTTACAACTCTGAACTTTTTCTATGCTAGACTCTTCTACTGATTGGCGTGATAGTTCTCTGTGTTTAAGCATGGCTGTATATTTTTATATGCGTGATGAATTCTTTCTTCCGAAAAGGTTTTCCAACTTATGTTTGATTTAAAATCTTGTTTTAGGGTTTGATTGATTGTTACTGATTTTCTTTAAGTAAAACATTTCTCCACCTTTTTCTGAGTGGATTTATCCATACCAAATTCAAACCTTGGGATTTAGTGGCTATTTTATTGATTTCCTTTCCATATTTGCACAAACCGTGTGCTGTCAAGACTTTTCCTTAAATATATCTCCATGTATTTACCCCTCTTGTACTGCTTTGAAATGTTGGTCTCTTTCCTTAATTATTTTTACCCGTTTGATATTAGAATCCCTTAATCAAAGGGAAACCTTTTGTAATTGATTTATCAAATTATTCTCCTACCTATTTCTTCTTTCTTTCTACACTATAAATACATGACCTTCTTTAACACATTAGACACGGTTAATACGACCAACTTCAATCACACACTCTTAATTCAACATGTTTACACTACTCAAGTATCATAGTTCCCTGATCATAGCATTCTTACTATTTTCTTGCACTTTGGCTTCACAAGACTACTGCTATCTTCATTTTTTCCCCTAAAACTGGTATGTTCTAGTTTGGTTTTCAGCCTCATCCCAATGTGTTTACTTTATAGCTTCCACACCCCTGTCTACTTTACTACCTATGTTTAATGTTAATTAGCATGTCAATTCCTTTTCATATGTTTCCAGTGTGAATCCCTACACCACTGTCTTCTTTACTGCCTATGTTTAATATTAAGTAGCATGTCAACTTCTTTGAATATGTTTCTACTATGAGTCCCTGCACCTTTCTCCCCTTCTATGTACTTTAGTTGAAGTTTAGAACATGGAAACCTCCAACTTGTTGCTCATGTTTGGACATGATCCCTTAGGGGATCCTAACTCCCAAACAATGTGGCTAACATGCTGGTTGGGTATGCCAGTAGTTCCAATTGCTAGGTATGAACACCAGCCTATCTTTGCTTTTCCCCAAAATCCCCTCTCTGAACTTGCACTCATTCCTAGTTTCTAAGTTCTGCCCCCTTCCTGTGAGCCTTTCCTTGGGACCTTGAGCTGCCTCTGAACTGGGACACTTGAGGGCTTTCTTTTCCACACTACACTATAACTCAATCTTGCCATTCATTTGGGTGCAAGCACTGCCCGGAGTCCATGAGTCTCTTGGGAACTCTAACACACCCAAATGAGAAAGGCTTTGGATTTTGGTTTTTGGAGTTTGTTTATTTCATGCTTCAAGCAGAAAACCTGAATCAGGCACTCCTTGGTTGTAATTTTTTTAGTTTCTCTGATGTAATTTTACTTTTGTCTTATTCATTCTGGGCTGTAATAACTGTAATGACTATTGGGGCTTTTCGTGAAAAGGGGGAGAGTCAATCATGCATGCAAAAAAATGGGTAGATATCATATTCATAGGTGATTTTAGACTTCTGCATTCATATCATGATTTCAACTTTCGTTTATGCATAGAAACCATTTCTATAGGAATTTGCATTTCATTTAGAAACCATGTCTATAGGTTCTGCATTTCATATAGAAACTATGCCTCTAGGTTCTGCATCTCATATCGAAACTATAGATTCTGCACTTCTGCGTTATATAGAGACCATGTCTATAACTCATCTTTGAAATGCTGCATATCATTTTGATAATATGCCTATAGGACTTCCTGATTTTTTACATCTGCATCTATCACTATGCACACCTATTTAATAGATTTAAACAACTAACAACATTTAGATACCATGCCTATATGACTTTCTGCACTCTTGTTTCGATTGTAAAAAATATTTAAATCAGTAATGCCTAGAAAGCATGCCTATAGGAACCATCAACTAAATCGGGATCGTCCATTCGCTTACAAGTCCAAAATCAGTAGAAGCAATAACAACTGCAGATTTTATACTCTTGAAGTTGACAACTTCTTTTCCTAAATCAGTATACTTCTTTCTGAAACTAATAGATATCATACCTATAGGTTTTGTTTAACACTTAGGCAAACCAGAGAGTATCTTAGAAATTAAATCAGGTCTTATTAACTACAACCAGCAGGCATGCCTGATTTGGGCATCTTATCTGAAATATGTAATAAATCAGTCCGCCACATCTTTTAAGTTTAAACATACCCTAATCGGTATGTGGAAAAGACATGCTAAACTGTATGCTTCTCTTTGTTTTTAAGGAGGTTTGTTTGCGCCTTTCAATCTATTATGTGCTTCTCCCCCATATTTGTTACATATGTGTTTTGATAGTCTCCTTAGAATTTTGTCCTTTGAAACTATAAAACCCCATATCCCTTCCCTTTAGGATTGGGACGGGTAGTAGCAT
Source organism: Nicotiana glauca (assembly GCA_026770625.1). NCBI lineage: Eukaryota > Viridiplantae > Streptophyta > Magnoliopsida > Solanales > Solanaceae > Nicotiana > Nicotiana glauca. The sequence goes on from MU686469.1 coordinate 106,219, forward strand.
GCAATAAGAAAACAAGACTATTCTGCATTTTAATACCTTAACAGGGTGGGAAAGGGTAGATGTAGATATGATGACCACGCGATAACACCATGTGTATAAACGGTTACCGGGTGTTGTGTGGGGTGATCTATGTTATTTATAAACCTAGGACCCCCCTCCCTTATTTATTTTTATTTCAAAAATCTACTTTTTCTCAAATTTCAACTTCTTTAACTATTCATTTAAACTTCAATTACTTGCACTAGTTATGTGAAACCCCCTTCCCTTTACTTGTTTATTTTCAGAACTTCAAAAATCGCTTTCTTCCCAAACTTCAGCTTCTTTAACTTCTTTTAATATCAATTTCTTGCAACAATTTTGTGAAAACCTCCTCGTATTTGTATTTCTTGCTTGTCTGCTTGTTGTTTGTACTTAAAGTCACATTTATAGCATGGCCGGGAACAACACTAGTGGATCTCGAGGGGTGCCTAACCCCTTCCCTTTCAGATAATTTCAAGCCCTTACCCAATCTCTGGTTTTCTAAATCAAAATTCTTCTTAGTTTCCTAATGCAGTTAATCATTTGGTGGCGACTCTAAAATTTAAATCCAATTCCCAAAAGGAAACGAGTTGTCTGCCTAAATATCGTAAACCGGATTTTGCGAGAATAAGGGGGCATCGACAATATGTATACCCAAAAGAATAACCTACTTTGAACGAGGTGATTATTTGATTTGAATTAGGAACTAAAATTAGAAAATTAAATTTCCAATGCCAATATCTTCGTACAAGGGAAATCAAACCCTTAGTAGTCCGGGAAGGGTAAATGCCAGCACGATCATGAGAAGTCATGGAAGCGACTTGATTTCTGATCGATTTTCTATCAGTAAAGAAGGAAAGTTTAGAAGGAATAACCTTATCAACAGTGTGTTCATGAAGTGGTTCACTGGAATCCCTACTTCTAACAGAAGATCTATGTGAAAAAGAAGCCCTAGTTCTTATACACGACAGGGTAGTGGTAGTGGGTTGAGAAGAAGAACCACATATAGAAACAGATCCTAAGCTACGTAACCTGCCACCTATTCTACTTCTGGTGAGAGCAAATAAAGGGGGAAGTTCATTCACTATAACAACTTTATGAGGATCAATATTTGAAGAAGACATAATTTATGAGAATGAAAAACATGATGAAGAACGAGAACTATAGAGAACAAAGAACACGGTAGAAAGTTTTTCGTAAAAACAAAGGCAAATGAGGTATTTATATGAAGAAGCAACCATCCGGTAAAGGGGGTCATTATAGTAATGTCATGATGAAACAATTACTTCATGATTGATGTAGCCATAAAAAGCCCTAGAAATCGATGAAGAGTCGCAGACCCAATTAACGAAGGCCATGTGGCACATACATTAAATGGAAGTGACATATGACGTGTTAGTTCTGGAGAAAACATAATGATGCATGGGAAACAACAGCAAAATTTCAAGCCATAAATACATACCACTTCTCAAATATTCAATTGCAGAATATTCGGCAAGTTGGGGGACTATTTGTATTGGTAAAAATAAATATTACATGTGGATTTATATGAGTGTTGATATGACCAGATACGTGGATTAGTAGGAAAGAGATAGCTTGAAAGATGCAATAAAAGAGGTACGAGTTCTAATAGATACGAGCAAATCACCTACGAGAGGAGATAATATGGTCGCTCAAGTTTAAATAGTTACATGAAGAGGTACTGGTTGAATGAATCAATACAATAAAAAGGAAAGATTCATAAGTCGTCAATTAATGAGCATAAATGATCTCAAATGTTATAGAATCTTCATGGACAGTTACGATTACTAATTATAACGTCTCATTAATATCATTAATGATCATAATGATTCGGTCAAGTGACGACCCGAACCGTCATCTCATGTGTTACTTCTCCGTTTTCCCCATTTTATGCTTCTTCATGTTTCATTATCAGTATTTGGTGTGTTAGAGTTGAAGTGGATTGGTTTTCATAAGAAATGAGACACTTAGTCTCTTTAAGGAAGGCTTAAGTTGGAAAAGTCAACTGGATGTTGACTTAGGAGTTAGAAGGTTCGGATGTGATTTTCAGTGATTCGGTGAGCTTGGGGAGATGATTTGTGACTTAGGAGTGCGATCGAAATTTATTTTGGAGGTCCGGTGTAGAATTAGGCTTGAATTGGGGAATTTAGTATTTTGGCAAATTTCGGTTGATGGGTGAGAATTTGATCCGAGGGTCGGAATGGAATTCCAAAAGTTGTTGTAGCTTCGTTAGGTGATTTTGGATATGTGTGCAAATTTTCAGGTCATTCGGACGTCGTTTGGTCAGGGTTTGATCGAAAGTGCATTTTGGAAGATTTTGAAGAACTTAGGCTTGAATCCGATGTAATTTGATGGTTTTAGAGTTGTTTGATGTGTTTTGATGGTTGGAACAAGTTTGAATGATGTTATGGGATTTGTCTGTGCTTTTGGTTGAGGTCCCGGGGACCTCGGGGTGAGTTCAGATGGTTTAACGGAGAGGTTTTGAAGTTTGTTGCATGTTGATGTTGCTGGTATATGTTGGTTTCGCACCTGTGGTTATTGGACCACAGGTGCGGTCTTGCCGAAGCGGCATGAATAGTATGGAAGTGGAACGCTTGGCCCTTTCCAAGTTCCGCAGAAGCACAAGTAGGACCACATTGGCGGGCCCGCTGATGCGGAAAGGAACCCGCAGAAGCGGTATAGGGCATTAAGTGAAAAGTCCGCAAAAGCGGACGTTGGCCGCATAAGCGGAAGTCGCAAAAGCGGTATATCATCCGTAGAAGCGGAATGACTGGCAGTTGAGTGAGATTAGTCTTCTTCGCGAATTTTTGAAAGAACAACATTTTGGACTCCGAACTTGGAGAACTTTGAGGCGATTTTGAAGAGGGTTTCGAGGGATTTAATCAGGTATGGATTCGTGGACTTAGAATACGATTTTATGGTGTAAAACATGGATTTAGACTGAATAATCAAGGAATCAAAGGTCAAAAGTGGTGATTTAGGGCTTGAACTTAAGAGAGATTAAAATAGGGATTTGAGGGGTCAATTCGACGCGCGAGGAGGCCGAATTGAGGGGCGAAGGCGTCGCGATCTTGAGATATTGCCGGTTCGAGGTGAGTAATACTTGTAAATTATATTTTGAGGGTTTGAAACCCTGGATTTGCACATCATAGTGCTGTATTGAGGTGACTTGCATGTCGGATAGCGAGCGTGGGGTAGATCACCGTTGGGGATTGTGACTTGATCCATCCCGATTGATGAAATTACTATGTATTTGACTGAAATTACTTGTTATCATCATGATTTGGGATGATTTCCATGTTATGGGCTTCGTGCCGATTATTTGAATCCTTTAGGGATTATTATAAGTGTTTCCATGATACTTAGCATGTTAAATGATTTCAGTCCTACGTTAAACACTGTTTTGAAATGACTAGTCATACTTCTAAGGTTTTAAAACTTAAACTACATTTTTAACGTTTGGAGCTGAGAACTATTACTTGACATCACCCTAGTAGCTCACATGAATATTCTGGACTGAGGATGGATTGGGTTGCACGCCGCAGCAGTGTGATATTGATATTGGGCTTGGGCTGTAGGAGCCCCTCCGGAGTCTGAACCCCAACAGTGAGTGCGGGTACCCAAATGGATCGGGCTGCGCGCCATAGCGGTCATGTGCATTGCATTGCATTCATGCATTGGTTCCTGTTTGTACTACGTGTCATGACATATAGCACTCTTATATCATTGGCATCCGTGCTACTTCTTGCATTGTTTACCAGATACCCTGATGTTATTTGTTGGTGGAGTGTTGTGCCCGAGGGGCTGACTTATGTGCTGACTTATGTGCTGACTTGCACTATCTAATATCGCATTCATATGCTTGACTGTTGGAAGAGGATATTTTCAAAAAAAGGTTTTTTTTTACTGAACCAGATATTTTTAAAGGATTTTCACGGTTTACTATTTTCTTAAAAGGTTGTACTGTCTTATATAGCATGATAGAGTGCTTTACGTATTTTCTTACCACTCAGTTGTTATTTACTTTTATTACTCATTGAGTTGGAGTACTCACTTTACTCCCTGCACCCCGCGTGCAGTTGCAGGTATTGTTCACCCGGAAGCGGGTTAATAGCTGATTGAAGGTATTACTACTGTAGTTGGGCAAGGTGACCGCCAGCGTTCACGGCACCGGACTTCGTCTTTTGAATTGAGATTTTATTGTGTATATTATTTGCCCTGTAGTTGGGTTCAGACTTCTTTAGATGCTCGTGACTTGTGACACCCCAGTCGAGCTGTGTTTGGGTTGAAAATATCAGTTATTAATGCCAGTAAGTCGTATTTATCCATTCATTTATGTTTATTAACTGTTAAAAAGGGGCATTGTCATTCTATTGGCTGGCCTTGTCTTCACAAGAGGTGCCATCATGACCGAGTTTGGGAATTGGGTCATGACAAGTTGGTATCGGAGCCTAGATTTCTAGGTCTCGCGAGTCATGAGCATGTTTCGTAGAGTCTCGCGGATCGGTATGGAGACATCTGTATTTATCCTCAAGAGGCTACAGAACCTTTTGGAAAACTTCACTTTCTTGGAATTCTTATCGTGCGTACTTGATTCAACTTGAGATATAACTCTTGAAATTCCTTCTTCCCGTCTGTATGCGCGCATGAGCGCTCAGTATTGTATGTGCCTTGACGACTTGTGATTCCCCGGTCAAGGGGCAAGATGTGATCTCCGTGAGTTTGATGTTTGTCCAGTCTGGAGGACTTGAGGCCGGATCTTTGCCTATGGCTTGAGCACCGAGGGGCTGATTGTTTGAGTAAGTGTTTTGAACTTATATGTTCAATATTGTCCCTATTAGCCATAATGGTAGTTGGATATCCATGGTATGAGTATGTTAGTACTGTGATATGTATCTATATGACTTGGTAGAGACGAAGAAGTCTGCGGGATAATGGATGAACTGTTAAGTGTTTGATTCCTATTGGGATTTAATGTGTAGGCCGAATATGGGCGCGTGAAGAATATTTTTGTGCCTCATAGATGGGGAGGGTAGTGCATTACATGTGGCGCTATGAGTTTAGACCAAGGAAGAATTAATGACTGTGTAACGTATATAATGGTGGAAGGCATGTTGAAATACTATATTGAGGCAAAGCAGGTGGGATATCTCCTGCGGAGTGTTCTTAAGTAGTATGATCCTTATGTGTATGTTAGAGTATCTCATGTGTAATTGAAGGGTACATGTTGAAATTTGAAAAATTCGGGTCGCTTAAGGTAGTGGACTCAGCTGATTGTGGGGATGAATGCGAGGTTTGCAGAGGATTGCAGTACTGGATGATCTGTGTTTTCACAAACTTGTAGATGATTGAGTTTAATCTCATTGTGGCATCATTAGAGTAAAAGTGTTATAAATTGTTAAGGGTATCTTGATGTATGGCTTCGAGCCAAGTTGGGAAGGTTGCTGTTGATTAGCTGATTGCACGGTTATGTGCTATGTTGGTTCCGTTTCGAGGTGTGCTGGCGGATCAGTTCCGGTTACAGAAATTGAGCCGAGGACGGCATGGGTGAAGCAAACTTTTTACAAAGGTTATATGGTGCCGTGTAGGTGTGTACGAATCAGGGGACGTCTTAACGCAATGGTTGGTAAGAATGCTCGGTGCATAGAGCAGGAAGATGTTTGTTTGTATTTGAATGTGGTCATATATAGTGCGGTGTCGAAGTGCTAGTGAGGCACGGGTGGTTATGTCCGTTTGATTAGGTAATTATAGTTCGAATAAGAGTGAATGACCGTCGATAATGGTTTTAATGTATCCAAGATTTACATGAGATAACCAGGTGTCTTAAGGTTGTGTATGTGGTTAGAGATTATGGTTTTATTGGGGGAGGGTCAAGACTTGTGATATTTTTATGTTGCTTATGGGATCCTATTTATCGGTATCTGGAAAGTAATAGTAACGAATTTAGAGTCGCAGAAAGCTCTTCGGGGTATGGTATTCTGGAATGTGTTATTTTTGGGATCAGTTTAGAGAGTATTCAGTGGCCTATGGGTCTTAGACAGTGTGGTCTTATGTTCGAGTCTCGTGTGGTAAGCCTGGAATGAGGCATTATGATACAACAACAACGTACAGATATCAAGTTGATGATGAATCGGAAGGGAAAATTAGATAGACAGAATAACTTGATGGTAGACTGAACCGGAATGGTAAACATGATTAATTCTTTGTGTGTGTTCGAGGAAAGGAGTTCGTACAAGTATTTTGCAGCAAAGCTCTTGAGTTCTGACAGCTTGGTTAGCTTGGTCAAGTTAGAAGGATTCAATCCTGATAGTTTAGCTTGTACAAATGGAATTGGCAGAGATGTTCTTGTTGGGTTTTACCGTGGTTTGAAGACGAGTATATTTTCTATGGGTATGCGAAGCATGGAGTGTGCAATGATTTTTCTTATAAACGGGATCAATGAAAGTTCTTGACTAGTTGAGGGTATCAATGTCTGCGACGCGGAAGGGAGATAAAAGTTCTCATGTTATCCTTGGAGGGTCTGGTATATGCGGTATGTTGTAGAGGACCAAGACTGGCGTGTGCGAGGTTTTGGTTCAGTTCTGAAAGGAAGTTCATAAAACCCTTAGGCAACGGGTAGCCTCAGATGACCAAGGAAATGATACTGCTAATTGGAAGTTATTTGACAAGAGTATACGTCTCAGGAAAAGGGTAATATGATTAAACTGATGATACTTTGGTAAAGTTGTGGAACTTTCTTGCTAAATCGACTACTGATATCTGAGTTTGTTTGATGGCACAAGAGAATTTTAGAATATCTTTCGTGGAATGATTGGGTACTCGAGGTGTAATATGTATTCATGCTACATAATTTGGGATCAGGTACATTGATTCGTGTGCTATAAGGGGTTGGAGACTGGGAGTTCTCGGGTTCAGACTGTGTAGCTATTGTGGATCGTGTGTATTGGTATCGTTAGCGGCTATTGAGATTTGGAAGCCCGAGTGGATATTTCTTTGCTTGGTATATTAGATTTTGGATATGATATTGGTTACAGACTGGTTGTCTCAGTGTTCGGTTATTCTAGACTATTGTGCTATGGTCTTAGTTGGAAAATGCCACAGGTTACATGGCGAGGTGCATCAGATTATATTCTAGTAGAGTGGTTTGTATTCCAAAGACCAGCGGACGGCTCGGAAGGATTGCTTTTCTTTATTGGGCCTTCGTGATGGATGTCAGTGCAGAAGTTTCTACCATTGATTCGATTCCGATATTGAGGGAATTTTTTGGATCCGTTTCTTGTGGCTGGGCATGTTGCCGGGCGAGATTGTGGATTTTGGTATTTATCTGCTGCCTGGCACCTTATTGTATGGTTCCGGCATGAGTTATGGTAGTGGAAGGAGAAGCTTCAGGCTTCTTGGTATTGATTTCGTTTGCAGGCCAATGCGGCTACGTACTTAGCTCGAGTAAGCTTGGTTAGTCATGAGTTGTATTGTTGAGGGACCGGTTGATTCGATTGTTATTGAACTTGTTAGTGATCTGAGGAGATCTATTAGTTTCTTTTTTTTTTGTGTTGTGAGGCGTAATGATTTGTTGGTTATCAGCACACGTGGTGCAGTTCTATAGGGGATTTATAGTGGAAGTCGAGCGGGAAGAGTAATTGGGTGTTGCTCGGTAAGTGGAGTATTTTTTGACCATCGGGTGTGTGTCGTATGTTATTTGTTTCACCGTGGGTGTAATGAATTGCGTGGCTGTCGATTTTTGTAGTGACTTGAGGTGTTTCATATGTAACAGTGTTTGGATAAGATCACTCATTTGGCGAGGCCACACCGGGGTATGACCTTTCAGGGTAGCTTCAGGTATTCTATTTCTATGATGGGAGATAGGGTCTCAGCCTTGTGTTGTGATGGACTGATGAGCTTGAGGTACAACTCTTTCGTTTGAGTCATTCATCATGATTTGAGTATGTTCAGATCGTTTCTTAATGGTGCACATATTATGCAAGTTGTGGCTTAGGCCTGTGGTGAGGTGTCATATCACCAGAGTGGTGTGTTGGATTCGAGGTGATCGTTGGAGTCATTAATTAATATGAGAAGATTTGATGTCAGCTTGTTAGAAGGATAAGATCGAGGTTTGGCTGTCGTGATATTTGTCAAATGGGAAGTGGCTTCATGAATGGTTGATCTGAAAAATGGTTACGGTCTATCGTGTGTTTTATTTATCGTTGGCAGTATATGGAAGTGTTGGAATAAGACTTTGGCTAATAAGGGATTTTCTAGCGGTATTGGGTTGTTGTGGGCAACTGTTGTGAATAGAGGCTATCATTTCGAGTGTTTCGATTGTGTAGTATATTATATGATTTCACCTGAGGTTATAGTTATGGTTTATTACAGCTGGTTCAGGTTTATTCTGGGTATAGATGTTAGGTTCTGATCTTGTGTATGATTTCGGGAAGTGCAATGTGGTTCTACGGTTATGGTTTAGATGGATTGTGAAATTTCATCTATATTGTGTTGTTGGACCTATATGAGATAGGGTGACGTGGGATCACCCCGGGTATATTCTTGGTAAGGACATTCAGCTATTGGTTGTCTTCTAGGACAACTCTGGGTACGCTCGAGGATGAGCGTTTGTTTAAGTTGGGAAGGATGTGACGACCCGACCCGTCGTCTCATGTGTTACTGCTATGTTTTCCCCATTTTATGCTTCTTCATGTTTCATTATCAGTATTTGGTGTGTTAGAGTTGAACTGGATTAGGTTTGATAAGAAATGAGACACTTAGTCTCTTTAAGGAAGGCTTAAGTTGGAAAAGTCAACCGGACATTGACTTAGGAGTTAGAGGGTTCGGATGTGATTTCCGGTGATTCGGTGAGCTTCGGGGGATGATTTGTGACTTAGGAGTGCGATCAGAATTGATTTTAGAGGTCTGGTGTAGAATTAGGCTTGAATTGGCGAAGTTAGTATTTTGGCGAATTCCGGTTGATGGGTGAGAATTTGATCCGAGGGTCGGAATGGAATTCCGAGAGTTGTTGTTGCTTCGTAGGTGATTTTGGATATGTGTGCAAATTTTCAAGTCATTTGGACGTCGTTTGGTCAGGTTTTGATCGAAAGTGCATTTCGGATGTTTTTGAAGAACTTAGGCTTGAATCCGATATGATTTGATGGTTTTAGAGTTGTTTGATGTGTTTTGATGATTCGAACAAGTTTGAATGATGTTATGGGATTTGTCCGTGATTTTGGTTGAGGTCCCGGGGGCCTCGGGGTGAGTTCGGATGATTTAACGTAGAATTTTTGAAGTTTGGTGCATGTTGATGTTGATGGTATCTGTTGGTTTCGCACATGCGGTTATAGGACCGCAGGTGCGGTCTCGCTGAAGCGACATGAAGAGAACAGAAGCGGAAAGCTTGGCCCTTGCCAGGTTCCGCAGAAGCGGAAGTAGGACCGCATAGGCGGGCCCGCTGATGCGAAAATGGACCCACAGAATCGGTATGGGGCCTTAAGTGAAAAGTCTGCAAAAGCGGACATTGGCCGCATAAGCGGAAGTCGCAAAAGCGGTATATCATCTGCAGAAGCGGAATGACTGGCAGTTAAGTGAGATTAATCTTCTTCTCGAATTTTTGAAAGAACAACATTTTGGTCTCCGAACTTGGAGAACTTTGAGGCGCTTTTGAAGAGGATTTCGAGGGCTTTAATCAGGTATGGATTCATGGACTTAGAATACGATTTCATGGTGTAAAAACATGGATTTAGACTGAATAATCAAGGAATCAAAGGTCAAAAGTGGTGATTTAGTGCTTGAACTTAAGAGAGATTAAAACAGGGATTTGAGGGGTCAAATGGACTCCGATTCTTGTGAATTTGATATGTACGGACTAGTGGCTAGATGAGGAATCCGGTGAGGTGAGTTTTATAATTTTTTGAGAAGTGGGCCCGGGGCTCGGGTTTTGCTAGTTTTGAGATTTTTGCTATATTTTGAATGCTTTCCAATGGGTATTGTTCCCTTGGCATAGTGTGATGTGTTCGCTCTTCTTTTGGTTAGATTCGACGTGCGAGGAGGCCGAATGGAGGGGCAAAGGCGTCGCGAGCTTGAAATTTTGCCGGTTCTAGGTGAGTAATACTTGTAAATGATATTCTGAGGGTTTGAAACCCCGAATTTCCAATCATAGTGCTGTATTGAGGTGACTTTCACGCCGGATAGCAAGCGTGGGGTAGAGCACCATTGGGGATTGTGACTTGGTCCATCCCGATTGATGAAATTAATACGTATTTGATTGAAACTAGTAGTCATCATCATGATTTGGGCTTATTGCCATGTTTTGGGCTTCGTGCAGATTATTTGAATCATTTAGGGATTATTATCACTGTTTTCATGATACTTAGCATGTTAAATGATTTCAGTCCTGAGTTTAACACTGTTTTGAAATGTCTAGTCATACTTCTAAGGTTTTAAAACTTAAACTACATTTGTAACGTTTGGAGCTGAGAACTATTACTCGACATCGCCCTAGTGGCTCACATGTATATTCTGGACTGAGGATGGATCGGGCTGCACGCCGCAACGGTGTGATATTGATATTGCGCTTGGGCTATAGGAGCCCCTCCGGAGTCTGAACCCCCACACTGAGCGCGGGTACCCAAATGGATCGGGCTGCGCACCGCAGCGGTCATGTGTATTGTATTGCATTCATGCATTGGTTCCTGTTTGTACTACATGTCATGACATTTAGCACTCTCATATCATTGGCATCCATGCTACTTCTTTGACTGTTTACCAGATACCCAGGTGTTATTTGTTGGTGGAGTGTTGTGCCCGAGGGGCTGACTTATGTGATGACTTGCACTATGTAATATCACATTCTTATGCTTGACTGTTGGAAGAGGATATTTTAAAAAAGGTTTTATTTTACTGAACCAAATATTTCTAAAGGATTTTTATGGTTTACTGTTTTCTCAAAGCGTTGTACTGTCCTATATAGCATGATGGAGTGCTTTACGTATTTTCTTATCGCTTAGTTGTTATTTACTTTTATTACTCATTGAGTTGAGTACTCACTTTACTCCCTGCACCCCGCGTGCAGTTGCAGGTATTATTCACCCGAAAGCGGGTTAATAGTTGATTGAAGGTATTACTACTGTAGTTGGGCAAGGTGACCGCCAGTGTTCGTGGCACAGAACTTCGTCTTTTGATTTCAGATTTTATTGTGTATATTATTGGCCCTGTAGTTGTGTTCAGACTTCTTTAGATGTTCGTGACTTGTGACATCCCGGTTGGGCTGTGTTTGAGTTGAAAATATCAGTTATTAATGCCATTAAGTCGTATTTATCCATTCATTTATATTTATTAATTGTTAAAATGGGGCATTGTCATTCTGTTGGCTGGTCTTGTCTTCACAAGAGGCGCCATCACGTCCGGGTTTGGGAATTGGGTCGTGACAGGTCATAAAAGTGAAAGACGTTGTACTCATAGACTATTATAAAAGTGAAAGAAATGTCATTTGTACAGACATATTCTGATTATTATTGGAATACAATTACTTTCTTTTGCTTACTATTTGCTATATTTGCTATCTCATATTCTGATTTCCTTTCTTATCACTTTGTAAATTAGAATTTTTGATTATCAGTAGCTCGCATACTTCTTAAAATAAGTTTTGACCGAATTACATAATTTTTGGTTTAACAATTAGATCATATGTTTATCGATTTATATTCTGTCAAACTATATACGTATCGCGCAGGTTCTAACACTAGTTTCACAGAAAAACCAAAATTCATAATAAATAAGTAATATTTTATTAAAAGTTGGCCATCTGAATAGTTTACAGTTGTGGCAAAGGCACTCCATGTTTTTTTTTTATCTTTAAAGATCGTATATTTACATTCTTACATAAAATGATTCTTCAAATAATGCTTGCATAAAGGGCACAATAGTCACTTAGTTTTTCATGGATATGTTGCTCTTTCAATTCATTATTGTAGGCTTCAAATTTATAATATGATAAGATAATATGATTAGACCCGCACCATAAAAGTTTATTTATTTAGTTTTTAACCGAAAGAACAAACTCTAGAAAAAAAAGAAAAAAAAAAGGTAACATTAAGCCTTATCTCCCATTGAAGGTTACAAACATAGATGAGCACGAAGATTTATAGCTATTAATTATTTTGACATTTGGGAATTTCGTATAGTAGAGATTGCAGTTAAGACAACAACATCCCATGTGCTTATAAAATTTTCTTCCCATCCTTTGATTATCCTTATGAGATAAACAATGAAACCTTTCTTTTCAACAAACTATAGCAGTACATTTATTGCTTTTATTATTTTCTCAATTTTGTTTATTTGTAAGTCCACCTACCATTACATAAAAACTCTTGTATGTCCTCATAATTATCAGATTCAATTGTTCAAATGAATCATCCACTTTCTTTACATTAAAAGATTAAACTTACAGATGAATATATCAATAAAAAAGGGTAAAAAATAACCCTTTGGGTTTATGATTACAATGACTTGACCCAATAGTACCCAATCCACAAAATTAAACATTATAAATATTTTTGCTTCATTCTCTCCTTCTCTTCTTGACAGTCCAAGCTCTCGATCAATGGCAACCCCATTCCCTTTTCCTCTATATAGACATCAGATATATAAATATCAACAATGCTGGTCCTAGCTTTAGGTTGTTAAGAATTCTTTTATATTGTACAAAGATTTTCTTCATTTATGCATTACAGTATTGTAGATAAATTCGCTTATTATATTACTAATTTTTTATTTTGTGCAGGTAAATTACAAAGTAAACCCATTGATAAAAATCAACTAATGTCAATTATAGGGTGTTTGTTACTTTTAATTTGACTTTAAAATCTTTTGCTTTTTATTTCCATGACAAAAAGGAAAAGTAGAATATAAGGTCAGGTTTTCACTATCACCTCTTTTGCACCATGCCCTCTCTCATCCCTTTGGCCTACCTCTATAGCCACCCTTTTTTTCTTGTTTTTTTTTTAGGGAGAGATTTGTTGATGGATTTGAAATAGATATAGAAAAGGAAGAAGGAAAGAGAGTAGGCTAACAGTTGAGGGAATTTTGATTGGCCGTCTGGAATAAAAAGGATAGGTTTTTGGATCGGGTACTAGGTATTGGGTTTTATCACCCTGGAAATAAATCGTGATTACCCCAATGGATTAAATAGCCTCCACGTGGTACCTCCATTAATCGGAGAGTATTTCTGATTAATAGTAGAACAAATAATTTCTTTTGAGCCAATATTATAACGAATAGTAATAGTAAATAATATAGGATAGTAGAGAGGTTCCTTTCTGTGTTTTGATCAACCTAACTTGCACCAGGGACATAACAAATTAAAAGAAAGATTATTATTCACAAAAAGTGCAAAAAAAAATTTCAAAAGTTCTATTTCATTTCATGTCGCTCTGCTTATTTGATTTAATTGACTGAAAGTAGCTGAAAAGTACCGAATATTAAAAACCACTTTTAAGAGCTCAAAATAGTTTGCTGGGTCTAAAAAAATGAAACCACGTTTCTGGGAACATAATCTGTCGAATCTCGCCACTCAATCTGTGGCATTCCCGGTATAGCCAACATTGCCGTCTTAGCGCAACAGCCCAGAATAACACAACACTGAGACAACCAGTCTATACTTAATATCACATCCCAAATCTAACATACCCAAGCAATAAAGGATCCCCTCGGGTCTCCAAGTCCATAAAGATCACAAATCACCGTATTCGTTCCCATTTTCACCGTCTGAAATCATACTAAACCTCTAATACCCAATCACCCAACGAGAGGTACTCCTATAATTTGTAGGTGCCACTAAGAAAACTCGAACATTAGCAATCGATCAAACAAGAGAGCGACGCAATACTAATGAAGTGTCCTCAATTCAAACCCATTAATCTTTCTAAAATGTACACTCTCATCAAGCCATGCCAGCTAGTAATATCATTTATCTAGTCATCAGAAATTGTCCATGCTGATTAAGAATTTTATTACCTCCCTTTCATAACTGAACCGTGACCTAACACATGCAATTCTCAATTCTCCACGAGATACCGCATACACCATACCGTCCTAGGATGAACATGAGAACTTCATATCCCTTCCGAGCCACCAGCAGCTATATACTCAACTAGATAAGAACTTTCCATTGATCCCATATAGAAGAAAATCACTACATATATCACGCTCCTCACGCTCGTAGCAAATATACATCTCTAACAGTGGTAGAAACCATCCAGAACTCTCCGCATTCCATTTGCACAAAACAAAACAGTCAGGACTGAATCCTACTAACTCAACCAAGCTACGCATGTCACTAAAACCCAAGAGCATTCTCGTGAAACACTTGTATACTCTCATTACCTCATAAGCACCCAAAAAGCTAATCATATCTTACCATGAGGATATGGCCCACTACCAAGCTATCCCATATATCCGTGTTTCTTTTGGTTTACCTTCAACTTGATACTCCTTCTTACTGTAACACCAGTTTTTCCTCAAGCCAGGCTCACCACGCGAGACCCAAGAATGAAACCACACTGTCTAAGGCTCATAAGCCGCTGAGTACTCTCTTAAATATTCCCAAAAGCGCCACCTTCAAAATACCTACCCTGAAGGGACTTCCTGCGAATCCAAAGCCATTTCCTTTACACTCCTAATACTGATATGTAAAATCCCATAATGATATAGAAATACCACGAGTCTGGACACCCACCAATGCAAACCTCGGTTCTAGTCAAATATACAACTGGAAAATCTCCAATTGTTACATGTGAATATTTTGAACCCATTAGAACCACTCTCAATAGTCATCCACTCTACTCAAACTGCAGTTAGATTGATTAAATGAACCGAAAAACCTGTGCTTCATTAGCACTCTGACACCGCAGAATTTAACCTCATTCTAATATAACCAAGCAACTTCCTGCTCTATGCACCGAGCATCCTTTACCAATGATGACTTAAGACATTCTGTGATTTTTACACACCTATGAAGCATACTACACCGTTGTTAACAACTTCCCTTTATTGGAGCCATCCCCGGTCTCAATCTTCGTAGGCCATAACTGATTCACCCGTACGCCTCAACTAGACCAACATAGCACATAATTGTGCAGTCAAATAATCCATAGCAGACTCCCCTACTTGGCTCGTAGCCATAGATCAAAACACACATGATAACTCATAATGCTTATACTCTATCATTGCCACAATACTATAGTGAGATTAAACTCGATCTTTCATAAACTCATGAAATACCGACCATATAGTACTTTAAATGTTCTGCAAATCTCGCATTCACTCTCGCAATAGTTAAACCCACTCTCTTAGGCGACCCAAATTCAAATTTGAACACATATCTTTCACTGGTAGCGGAGATTTTCCAACACATAGCATAAGGATCACACAAACTTCAGAGCACTCCGCAGGAGATAACTGTCCTATTTCGCCACCAACTAACATCTCTTTATACCCTTCCACTGTCATAGACATTACGCAATCACTTAAACTTACGGAGTCTAAGCTCATACCGCAACATAAAAATTACTTCACTCCCAACAAGGACACATTAAAATATTCTTCACACACCCATAACTCGGGGCTATACCTTAAATAAAGATGGAAATAAACCATCTAATTGTTCTTGTTTACTCCAGCAGACCCTTCTTGTCTCATTCAATTCATGTGAACACATCTCACAGTCACATCACACTCATCACATAGCTAACCAGTCATCACTTCCCTTAATAACACAATCAAACATATAGATCTAGAAACACGCGCTGGCGCAATCAACAGCTCAGGGCTCAAGTTATATGCAAAATCCCGGCCTCAAGTCCTCCAGATTTGCCTAACATCAACACACAGAGATCACATCTCACCCCTTGATCAGGGAATCAGAAGCTATCAAATCACATCGGATATTGAGCGCTCATGAGATCATACAAATGGGTAGAAGGAACTTAAAGAGTTACTTTTAAAACTGAATCACGGACGCACGATAAAAGTTCAATAATATGTAGTTTTTCCTAACTATTCTATAGCCTCCCGAGGATAAGAACAGACGTCTCCGTACCGATCTGCGAGACTCTACTAAACCTGCTCATGACTCGTGAGACCTATAACCTAGGCTCTAATAACAACTTGTCACGACCCTAAACCCGAACCCGATCGTGATAACGCCTCTCGTGAAGACATGGTCAGCCGTCACGCTTTCAGTTCACTTTAAGGAGTTAAAATAATAAAACTCAAGTCTTTAATAGGAATAAAATCCTAAAATAATAGTATAAGTTGCAAAAATATAACCAACACAGCCTGCCATCGGGATGTCACCAGTCATGAAACATCTAAAACCATACTACAACCCTGAAAGTCTATTCCACTACTACATAACTGAATCAGAAAGGAAATAATTTAGAGGGAGATTGCATTGGGCTGCGAATCGCCAAGCAGTTACCTAGTAAATCTCAGAAGACCTGCTGGAACTATCAACCCTCAGTAGCAGGACCTGTAGCACCCGAATCTGGACACAGGGTCGCAGGGACTAAAGTGAGTACTCTAACTCAATGAGTAATAAAAATAAATGAAGACTAAGTGATACAAAATAACTTAAAGCACAACATTAACCTATCAGAGGCATAGCAAAATCAGTAAATATAATTAAGAAGTGAAATCTCATGAACACCTTTTAAGCAGTCAAACAATATATACATAGGAAATTGCAACGACAAAAGGTAAACACATAATAACTGCCCCTCGGGCACAGTAACAACAGAATCAGCCCCTCGGGCAATATTACAGAACAATACCAGCCCCTCGGGCTATATGTCACATTACAATGGGTAACCGCACTTACTGGGGGTGTACAAACTCCGGGAGGGGCCCTTTACGACCCAAGCGCAATATCAAGCCATCTCGTGGCATCATAAACAGGCTCTCGGCCTCACATCAAATCTATAGCCACCTCGTGGCATACAAATATCAGGCCCTCAGCCTCATTATCGTAATCAGTGTATCACTGCTGCAGTGTGAAAGCCGACCCAAAAGTATCCTCACAATACAAGCACTCGGCCTTACTCAGGCAGAATCTCAAAAGCTCCTTTGGCATCAGTAAAACATGAAGCTTAGCTTAAAATATCTTTGAAAATATCAATTAATGTGTTTAAAATAAAATAACATAGTTGACTTTTGAAAGTATTGAAAATATACCATGACTGAGCACCAGTATGAAATCAAATAGTGAGGAAAATATTATTTAAAATCCACTAAGGATTAAAACAGTTGGCACGAAGCCCACATATGGCATTTAGCCAAAAATATAATAACATCAAATAATTGCTGTCAAATATGCAGTAAAAGAGTCATTCCGGATGGACTAAGTCACAATCCCCAATGGTGCACAACCCCACGCTCGTCATCTAGCGTGTATCTCACCTCAACATAGCCGAACCCTGCGAAATTCTGGGGTTTCATACCCTCAGGAAAATATTTAAAATCATTACTCAACTCAGTCCGACCCGAAATCTAGCTTGCAATGCCTTTCCCCTCGTATCGGCCTCCAAATGCTCCAAATCTAACCAAAATCAGTATATTATCATCAACCTACGCTAAAGGAACGAATCCCAAGCAAAAAATTGTCAAATTAAATCAAAAATCCCAAAGTTGGCCAACCCCGGCCCTCAAGCCCACGTCTCGGAATCCAATAAAAATTACAAAATCCGACAACCCCTTCAACCATGTGTCCAACCATACAAAAATTATTAAATTCCGATAACAATTTGGCCTCCAACTCTTCAAATCTCATTTTTCAAATCCCGAATTTACACCTCAAAAATATGTAATCTAGCCGGATTATTCGATGATAATTTGATATTATGGAATACAAATGATCATAAGTGACTTACCTCAAGATTTCCCATGACTTCTCGCTCAAAAATCACCCCAAGACGCGTTCTTTTCGTCCAAAAATGAGGAAATGAGCTAAAAAAAAACAAGACAACTCAATTAAACACGATTCAGGTCGCTAAAAGCCCCATTCTCGTCGCTAAAAGTGCCAAATCTAGTCGCCAAAGGTGCACACCAGATCCTGCCGCACCAGCATTATTTATATTTACTAAAAATTCTTTAAATCCACCATATGAACTCGGAATTTGATGATTCTTGTTCCTATGAGTCATAAATAATAATACGAATGTATCCCTTCAAGCGAAACTCAATTCGGAGCTTATTAACATTTCGCTTGTTAAACAATTAACGCATGTTTCGCGTCAAAAACCCAATCACGACTTGATGAAATTAGACCAAACTTTCTAGATCATTCCTAGAATTTATTATCAAACTTCCAGAAGTCTCGAAATCAAATTTCGATCTCTAAAACTAAAAATGGACCTTTGGATCATTACATGCTTATGCTCAGAACGACAAAATCTTCCAAAAACTCTT
Organism: Nicotiana glauca; assembly: GCA_026770625.1. Taxonomy (NCBI): domain Eukaryota; kingdom Viridiplantae; phylum Streptophyta; class Magnoliopsida; order Solanales; family Solanaceae; genus Nicotiana; species Nicotiana glauca. The sequence continues at coordinate 124,705 of MU686469.1, forward strand.
CCAAAACTTATTCGAGCATCATAGGACCCCGACCAAACATGATCACACACCCCATAACATCATTCATACTTGTTCTAGCCTTTGGAACACTCAAAAAAACTTCGAAACATCGAATCACCTTAGGATTCAAGCTTAAGAATTCCAAACTTTCGAATTCCGAATTCGATCAAAAAGTCTATCAAACCTCATCCGAATAACCTGAAATTTTGCACACACGCCAAAAATAACACATCTGACCTACTCCAATTTACGGAATTCCATTCCGACACCTATATAAAAATCTCACTTATCAACCGAAAAATGCTAAAATTCCAATTTCGCCAATTCAATCCTAAATCTACTCCGGACCTCCAAAACAGATTCCGGACACACTCCAAAGTCCCAAATCAGCTAACAAAGATAACTAGATCATACAAATACAAATCCTATATTATTTACAAACAAGTCAAAACTTTGTCAAACCTTTCAAATTTCAAGCTTCAAACTGAGAGTTGTTCTTCCAAATTCATTCCAATTACAATAAAAAACCAAAACCAACAATTTACATAAGTCATAATACACTACACATGGAATGTCATGCCTGAGAACTGGCGAACAAAGTACAAAAGCTCAAAACAACCAGTCGGTTATTTAAAAATACTTTGTTGTCTTTTTTATACTCTTAGACAGATTTTAGGTGATCATGACTGGTGACACCTTGATGTCGAGCTCTGTTTTGTTTCGACAGTTGATATATTTCACTTTTTTCGGATTATCATTATTAATGACTTGATTATGAAGTATTATATCTATTAATTAAAGTTGAGATTTGTGTCGGCTGGCCTTGTCTTCACGAGGCGTTATCATGATCGGGTCTCGGTTTATGGTCATGACACATGGTTGCTGAAAAATAAAAATAAAAGAGCCATTACATTGTAGGTTCTTCACAGAAAAAAGAAGAGAAATAGAAAATATGAAAAGAAACTTACATGCAAAGCTCCACTTTTCTTTGAAAGGCATGTTCTGTTCTCCTACTAACCCACTTGTGGGAGTAGTAACAAAGCAAGCTTACTAACCACGATCCTTGTTATCTTCAGGGCTCCCTAAAACCTCTTACTTCTAGCCACGAGAGTAAACACCCCAGAACGAATAAGATGGATCAGATAATAAAAGACAAAGCGTAAAGCAACCAAGTTTGAAAAGTTTCTAAGGCATGCCCCGACCCTCATACAATAGGCCCAATCCATCCTAAAAAACATTGAAGAAATGACAAAACAAACGATTACTAGATTAATAGATGGTCTAAAACCCAACCTAAAGGAATATGTATACACAATAGAATAACCTGCTTTGAACGAGGTAATTCTTTGATTTGCATTACGAACTAAAATTGGGAAATCAAATTTACAATAATATTCTCTCCGTACAAGGGAAATCAAACCCATAGTAATCAGGGAAGGGTAAATGTCAGCGCGATTGTGAGAATTCATGGAAGTGACTTGATTTCTAATCGATTCTCTATCAGTAAAGAAGGAAAGTTAAGGAATCCCTACTTCTACCAGAAGATCAATGTGAAAAAGTAGCCCTAATTCTAATGGACTATAGGCTAGTGGTACTGTATTGAGAAGAAGAATCACGAATAGAAACGGATCCTAAACTACATAATCTGCCACCTCTTTTACTTTTGGTGGGAGCGGACGAAGGGGGAAGTTCATCAACTATAACAACTTTAGGAGGATCAGGATTTGAAGAAGACATAGTTGTATGAGAGAAAAATGTTGTCACGACCCAATTCCCAAACCCGGTCATGATGGCACCTCTCGTGAAGACAAGGCCAGCCAACAAAACAACAATGACAACTTTTAACGATTAATAAACATAAATGAATGTATAATACGAATTAACGGCATTAATAGCCGACATTTACCACCCAACACAACCCGACTGGGGTGTCACAAATCACGAGCATCTAAAGAAGTCTAAACACAACTGTAGAGTCTGTAATTTACATGAATCAAATTTAATTCAAAGAAGGGAAGAATCAGGTGCCGCGGACGCTGGCGGTCACATTACTCTGCTACAATAGTGATACCTTCAATCAGCTAAAACCCCGCTACCGGGTGAACAATACCTGCAACTGCACATGAGGTGCAGGGAGTAAAGTGATTACTCGAACTCAATGAGTAATAAGAGTAAATAATAACTGAGCAGCAAGAAAGCACGTAAAGCACTCCATCATGCTATATAGGACGGTAAGACCCTTGAGAAAACAGTATATCCATGAAATCCTTATGGATATATATGGCTCAGTTAAAAACCTCTTTTGGAAATATCCTTTTCCCAATAGTCAATCAATTGAATGCATAATCAGATAGTGAAAGTCCGCACATATGTATGCCCCTCGGGCACAACACTCCATTACAAATAACACCAGGGTATCTGGTAACAGTGCAAGAAATAGCACGAATGCCAATGATATGAGAGTGCTGAATGTCTTGCCACGTAGGACAAACAGGAACCAATGCATGAATGCAATGCAATGCACATGACCGCTGAGGCGCACAACCCGATCCATTTGGGTACCCGTGCACACTGTGGGGGTTCGGACTTCGGAGGGGCTCCTACAGCCCAAGCGCAATATCAATATCGCACCGCAGTGACGTGCATCCTGATCCATCCTCAGTCCAGAAATGCACATGCAACACTGCTGTGGTGCGCAGCCCGATCTATGCTCAGTCTAGAAATGCACAAAGCCACTAGGGCAATATTCAAATAACAGTCCTCAGTTCTGAACGTCAGTAAAATATCATTTAAGTTTTCAAATCTTAGAAAGATTGTTGAGTCTGCAAAACCAGTATTTAAAACCTTGGACCGAGATCAAATAATATGCAAAGTAATGCAAAAACAGTAATGTCAATCCTTGAAGGATTCAAATAATCGGCACGAAGCCCAAAACATGGCAATCAACCCATATCATGATAGCATCAAGTAGGTTGCATTCAATCATGCAGTAAAATCAACAACCGTGACGGACCAAGTCACAATCCCCAACGATGCTCTACCCCAAGCTCATACTTGGTGTGCAAGTCACGACAATACAGCACTATGCTGTGCAAATCAGGGGTTTCTAACCCTCAGGATATCATTTACATGTATTACTCACCTCGAACCGGCGAAACCTCAAGCTCGCGAGGCATTTGCCCCTCAATTCGGCCCCACACGCGTCGAATCTAACCAAAATCAGAGCGAACACATCACACTATGCCAAGGGAACAATACCTAATCGAAAACAATCAAAATATAGCAAAAATTTTGAAACTAGCAAGACCCGAGCCCCGGCCCCACTTCTCAAAAAATTACAAAACTTACATTACCGGATTCCTCATCTCGCCACGAGTTCATACATACCAAGAACTCCCAAATCAGAGCTCAAATGACCTATCAAATTCCAATTTGAAATATCAAAATCTCAAGCCCTAATTCATCCTTTTTAGGCTTAATTCCATGAATTTCTAGGTAGATTTCTCAATAAAAACGAATTTTAGGTTCAAGAATCTTACCTCCAATCATTCCTCCTTGAATCCCTCTTCAAAATCGCCTCAAAGCTCTCAAAGCTTGCTAAAAAATGGATGAAAATACATAACCCTCGCGGTTCGCTCTTCCGCTTCTGCAAAACCTGCCTTCCATCTCCTCGCCGCTTCTGCGATCACTGCTCCGCTTAAGCGGCTCCGCTTATGCGGTCCACGACCCGCAGAAGCAAAAATTCCAGAAACAGCATGCCTTCAGCTGTATGAAATTCCAAAAACTCCCTGTTAGCCATCCGAAATCATGTCGAGGCCCCCGGGACCGCAACCAAAAGCACCAACATAACCCATACCATCATTAAAACTTGTTCCAATCATCAAAACAAATCAAACAAAGCTAAATACATCAATTCACATCAGATTCAAGCCTAAGTTTCTTCAAAACTTCCGATATGCGCATTCGATCAAAAACCTAACCAATCGATATCCGAATGACCTGAAAATTTGCACACATATCCAAAATCACCCAACGAAGCTTCAACAACTCTCTAAATTCCATTCTGACCCTCGGAACAAAATCTCACCTATCAACCGGAATTCGCCAAAATTCTAACTTTGACAATTCAAGCCTAATTCTACACCGGACCTCCAAAATGAATTCTGATCGCGCTTTTATGTCACAAATCATCCCCCGAAGCTAACCGAAACACCGAATATCATTTTCGAGCCCTCTAACTCAATAGTCAACATCCGGTTGACTTTTCCAACTTAAGCTTTCCTTAAGGAGACTAAGTGCCTTATTTCTTATCAAAACCAATCCCAATTAACTCTCACACACCACATACCGATAATGAAATATTAAGAAGCAATAAATGGGAAAAACGGGACAGTAACACAAGAGACGATGGGTCGGGTCATCACATCCTCCCAAACTTAAACAAACGCTCGTCCTCGAGTGTACCCAGAGTTGTCCTAGAAGCCAACCAATAGCTAAATGACCTTACCAAGCATATACCCGGGGTGATCCCTCGTCACCCTATCTTACATAGGTCCGATAATACAACTCCGCTGAAATTTCACAGTCCATCTAGGCCGTAAACCGTAGAACCACATTGCACTTTCTGAAATCATACTTAAAATCAGAACCTCACGTCAATATCCAGAATAAAATCGAACCAGCTGTGTTAAACCATGCCTGCAACCTCAGGTGAAATCATGCAATATATCACACAATCCAACACTTGAAACGATATTCACTATTCACAGTAGTTGCCCACAATACTCAATTACCGATTGGAACCTCTTATTAGCTAAAGTCTTATTCCGACACTTTCATATACTGCCAATGATAAATAAAACACGCAATAAACCGTAACCATTCCTCAAGTCAACCATACATAAAGCCACTTCCCTGTTGACTAATGCCACCACAGATTTCTGGGCCAAACCTCGATATAAACCCTCTAATTAGCTGAAATCACATTTGTTCGCATTCATTAATGACTCCAACGATCACCTCGAATTCAACGCACCACTCTGGCGATATGACACCTCATCACAGGGCTAAGCCATAACTTGTATAATCCACGCTCCAATGATGGGCGTTCTAAATATACTCAAAGCATGACAAATGACTCAAACGAAAGAGTTGTACCCCAAGCTCAACAGTATTGTCACAACACAAAGCTGAGACCCCATCTCACATAATAGAAATAGAGTACCTGAATCCTCCTCGAAAGGTCATAACTTAACGTGGCCTTGACACAACGCGCGATCCTATCCAAACACTGTTACACATGAAGCACCTTAAGTCACCATGCTCAAAAGAGACAGTCACGCACAGATTGATGTCAGAAACTAAGCAATCCATCACACCCACGGTGAAGCAAGTAATATACACCATTCAATTCTGAAAGGACACAACCGATGTGCCATTCGCTGAGCAACACCCAATACGGACTTTCATAAGAAACCAGGAAGCAAGACATACCAAGTAACATATGGAAAACTATTCTCAACATCACACTGTTGCGGCATGCAACCCGATCCAGATTACATACCCGTGGCGGCGTGCCACCCGATCCACACAAATGTCTCACATAGGGTGATGCACATCGAGCCAAATTTGCTCATTATAACAAAATACCGAGCATCAGTCATAAGCATACTGCGTGCATAATGATATCTACTTATAGCGTTGTAAGCTACAAAATTCAAACACAACTGAGGTCCTTCCCCCTCAACTTCCACTATGAATCTCGATAGCACCGCACCATATGTGCCCACAGTCCGAAAATCATAACGCCTCACAGCACCGAAAAAGCAACTCATAGATCTCCCTAAATCACTAACAAGCTCAATAACGATAGATTCAACCTATCCCTCAACAATACATATCGGGGCCATCCAAGCCATCTCAATGTGAATAGGTAGCCGCATCGGCCTGCCAACGAACTCAATACCAAGAAGCCTGAAGATGCTCCTTCTACTTTTTATAACTCCTGCCGAAGCCGTATGATACGGTGCCCGGCGCCAAATAAATGCCGAAATCCATAATCTTTCCCGACGACATGCCCGGCCATAAGGGTCACATTGGAAAAAGTCCTTCAACACCGAAACTCAATCAATGGTAGAAACCTCTATACTGACATCCATCACAAAGACCCAATTAAGGAAGGCAATCCTTCCCAGCCGTCCTCTGATCTTTGGAATAAAAACCACTCTGCTATAACATAATCCGATGCACCTCGCCACGCAACCGTGGCATTTTCCGACTTAGCCCATAGAACAATAGTCGAGAATAACCCAAATTGTGACAACCAGTCTATATCTCAGCATCATATACCAAATCTAACATACCAACAAGGAAAGATCCACTCGGGCTTCCAAATCCCAATAGCCGCTAACAGTACTAATACAGACGATCCACAACCGTTGCACAGTCCGAACCTGAGAACTCCCAGTCTCCAACTCCATATAGCACACAAATTATTATACCTGATCCCAAATTCTCTAGTATAAACACATATTACAGTACCCATTCATTCCACGAAAGATATTCTAAAATTCTCTTGTGCCATCAAACACACTCAGATATCAGCACTCGATCTAGCAAGAAAGTGTCGCAATACTACTGAAGTATCATCATTCCAATCACATTACCCTTCTTTCGAGAAATATACTCTCGTCAAATCACTTCCAATTAGCAGTACCATTTCCGTGATTACCTGAGGCTACCCGTTGCCTAAAAAATTTTTGAACTTCTTTTCAGAACTGAACTGAAACCTCGCACAGGCCAGTCTCGATCCTCTACAACACACCGCATATACCATACCCTCCAAAGGTAACATGAGAACTATTATCTCCCTTCTGTGGCGCAGACATCGACGCACTCAACTAGTCAAGAACTTTCATTTATCCCATTTAGAAGAAAAATCATTACACACTCCATGTTTCGCATACCCATAGAAAATATACTCATCTTCAAACCTAGGTAAAACCCAACAAGAACATCTCTGCCAACTCCATTTGTAAAAGCTAAACTGCCAAGACTGAATCCTTCTGTCTAAACCAAGCTGAGCAAGTCGTCAAAACCCAAGAGCATTGCTGCAAAATGCCTGTAAAAGCTCATTACCTCGAACACTTACAAAGAATTAATCATACCCTCACTATGCCAATTCGGTCTATTATCAAGCTATTCTGTCTATCAAATTTCTCTTTTTGTTCATCATCCACTTGATATTTCTCCCTCGATGTAGCATCAAAATGCCTCAATCCAGGCTTAACACACGAGACTCGCACATAAGACCACACTGTCTAAAACCCATGGCCACTGAATACTCTCTCAATCGTTCCTAGAAATACCACATTCCAGAGTACTTTAGCCCGAAGAACTTCCTGCAAATATGAAATTCGTTACCATTACTTTCCCTATACTGATACATAGAATCCCATAATTAACATGAAATACCACAATTCTTGATCTTTTCTAACGAAAGCATTGTCCCTGGCCACATAACCAACCTTAAGACACCTGATTATTACATGCAAGATCGTGAACATAATAAAAAAATTCTCGAGAGTCATTCACTCCTATTCAAACTGCAAATAACCTGACTTAACGAACAGAACCACTCGTGCCTTATTAGCACTCTGACACCATAGGATATGATCTCATTCCAATACAAACGAACATCTTCCTTCTCTATACACTGGGCATTCTTTATCAACAACAGCTCAGGACATCCTATTATTTCATCACATCTACGAAGAACCATATAACCTTTATCAAAATTTTGCTTCACTCGTGCCATCCTCGGCTCATTTTCTGCAACCAGGACTGATCCACCAGCTTACCTCGAAACGGAAACAACATAGCATATAACCGTGCAATCAGCTAATCAATAGCAACCTCCCTAACTTCGCTCGAAGCCATCTATTAGGACACATTTAATAACCCATAGTACTTTTACTCTGATGATGCTACAATATTATAGTGAGATTAAACTCAAATCATCTACTAGTTTATGAAAACACAGATCCTTGGATACTGAAATCCTCTACAAACCTCGCATTCATCCCCACATCAGTTGAGTCCACTCTCTGAAGCGAGCCAAATTTTCAAATTACAACACGTACCTTTCAATTACACATGAGATCTTCTAACAATATACATAAGAATCGTACCCCTTAAGAACACTCTGCAGGAGATAACCCACCTGTTTCGCCTCAATTTAGTATTGCAGCACACCTTCCACCGTCATACATATAACACAGCAATTTAGCCTTCCTGAGTCCGAACTCATACCGCCACACGTAATGTACTTAACTTCCAACTAGGAGATACAAAAATATTCTTCACGCGCCCATAACTCGGGCCACACATCGAATCATAATAGGAATCGAACACTTAACAGTTCACCTACTATCCAGCAGACTTCTTCGTCACTACCGAGTTGCATAGATACATCTCGCAGCACTAACGTGCTGATCACATGGATATCCAACCGCCATTCCGGCTAATTGGTACAATATCAAACATATAAGTTCAGAACACCTGCTCACACAATCAGCACCTCAGTGATCAAGCCACAGGCAAAGATCCGGCCTCAAGTCCTCCATACTGGCCCAACATCAAACTCACGGGATCACATCTCGCCCCTTGATCGAGGAATCGCAAGCCATCAAGGCACATACAATACTGAGAACTCACGTGCGCATACAGACACGTGGAAGGAATTTCAGGAGTTATATCTCAAGCTGAATCAAGTACGCATGATAAGAATTCCAAGAAAGTGAAGTTTTCCTAAAGGTTCTGCAGCCTCTCGAGGATAAATACAGACGTCTCCGTACCGATCCGCGAGACTCTACTAAACCTGCTCATGACTCATGAGACCTAGTAACCTAGGCTCTGATACCAACTTGTCACGACCCAATTCCCAAACCCGATCGTGATGGCGCCTCCCGTGAACACAAGGCTAGCTACATAACAACAATGCCCCCTTTTAACAATTAATAAACATAAATTAATGTATAATATGACTTAATGGCATTAATAGCCGACATTTACCACCAAACACAACCCGACCGGGGTATCACAAGTCACGAGCATCAAAAGAAGCCTGCACACAACTACAGAGTCTGTAATTTACATGAATCAGATTTAAATCAAAGAAGGGAAGAATCTGGTGCCGCGGACGCTGGCGGTCACCTTACTCCGCTACAATAGTGATACCTTTAATAAGCTTAAAACCCACTACCGGGTGAACAATACCTGCAACTGCACACGAGGTGCAGGGAGTAAAGTGAGTAATCCAACTCAATGAGTAATNATTCCATGAAATCCTTATGAATATATATGGCTCAGTTAAAAACCTCTTTTGGAAATATCCTTTTCCCAATAGTCAAGCAATTGAATGCATAATCAGATAGTGAAAGTCCGCACATATGTATGCCCCTCGGGCACAACACTCCATTACAAATAACACCAGGGTATCTGGTAACAGTGTAAGAAATAGCATGAATGCCAATGATACGAGAGTGCTGAATGTCATGCCACGTAGCACAAACAGGAACCAATGCATGAATGCAATGCAATGCACATGACCGCTGCGGCGTGCAGCCCGATCCATTTGGGTTCCCGCACTCACTGTTGGGGTTCAGACTCCGGAGGGGCTCCTACAGCCCAAGGGCAATATCAATATCACACCGCTACGGCGTGCATCCCGATCCATCTTCAGTCCAGAAATGCACATGCAACACTGTTGCGGTGCGTAGCCCGATCTATGCTCAGTCTAGAAATGCACATAGCCACTCGGTCAATATTCAAATAACAGTCCTCAGTTCCGAACGTTAGTAAAATATCATTTATGTTTTCAAATCTTTGAAAGATGGATGAGTTTGCAAAATAATATTTAAAACATTGGACCGAGATCAAAATAATATGCAAAGTAATGGAAAAATAGTGATATCAATCCTTGAAGGATTGAAATAATCAGCACGAAGCCCAAAACATGGCAATCAGCCCAAATCATAATAGCATCAAGTAGGTTTCAGTCAATTACACAGTAAAATCAACAACCGGGACGGACCAAGTCACAATTCCCAATAGTGCTCTACCCAACGCTCATACCTGGCGTGCAAGTAACCATAATACAGCACTATGATGTGCAAATCCGGGGTTTCTAACCCTTAAGATATCATTTACAAGTATTACACACCTCGAACCGGGGAAACCTCAAGCTCGCGATGCCTTTTCCCCTCAATTTGGCCCCCACGCACGTCGAATCTAACCAAAATCAGAGCGAACACATCACACTATGCCAAGGGAACAATACCCAATCGAAAACAAGCAAAATATAGCAAAAATCTTGAAACTAGCAAGACCCGAGCCCCGGGCCCACTTCTTAAAAAATTACAAAACTTACACTAGAGGATTCCTCATCTCTCCACGAGTTCATACATACCAAGAACTCCCAAATCCGAGCTCAAATGACCTATCAATTTTAATTTAAAATATCAAAAACTTAAGTCCTAATTCGTCCATTTTAGGCTTAATTCCTTGAATTTCTAGGTAGATTTCTCAATAAAAACGAGTTTTAGGTTCAAGAATCTTACCTCCAATCATTCCTCCTTGAATCCCTCTTCAAAATCTCCTAAAAGCTCTCAAAGCTTGCTCAAAAATGGAGGAAAATACATTCTGCGGTCCCGCTTGCGCTTATGTGGGACCGCTTATGCGGCCAGATTTCCGCTTTTGCGGTCTTCCTTAAACTTCCAAAAATCCGCTTCTGCGGTTCTACTTTCGCACCAGCGGTATCGCTTCTGCGGAACCTGCCTTCCATCTCCTTGTCGCTTCTGCGATCACAGCTCTGCTTAAGTGGCTCTGCTTCTGCGGTCCAAGACCCGCAGAAGAGAAAATACCAAAAACAACATGCCTTCAGCTGTATGAAATTCCAAAAACTTCCCGTTAGCCATCCGAAATCATCCCGAGGCCACCGGGACCTCAACCAAAAGCACCAACATAGCCCATAACATCATTCAAACTTGTTCCAATCATTAAAACACATCAAACAATGCTAAAACCATCAATTCACATCGGATTCAAGCCTAAGTTTCTTCAAAACTTTCAAAATGCGCATTCGATCAAAAACCCAACCAAACGATGTCCGAATGACCTAAAAATTTGAATACGTATCCAAAATCACCGAACGAAGCTACAGTAACTCTCGAAATTCCATTCGGACCCTCAGATCAAAATCTCACATATCAACCGGAGTTCGCCAAAATTCTAACTTCGCCAATTCAAGCCTAATTCTACACCAGACCTCCAAAATTAATCCCGATCGCGCTCCTAAGTCACAAATCATCCCCCAAAGCTAACCGAAGCGCCATAAATCACATCCGAGCCTTCTAACTCAATAGTCAATATTCGGTTCACTTTTCCAACTTAAGCTTTTCTTAAGGAGACTAAGTGCATCGTTTCTTATCAAAACCAATCCCAATCAATTCTCACACACCACATACCAATAATGAAATATTAAGAAGCAATAAACGGGAAAAATTGGACAGTAACACATGAGACAACGGGCCAGGTCATGACAAATGTGATGAAGAACAAGAACTATAGAGAACAAAGAATACGGTAGAAAGTTTTTCGTAAAAAAAAGGCAAACGAGGTATTTATATGATGAAGAAATTGTCATGTAAAGGAGGTCATGATGGAAATGTCATGATGATACAATTACTTCATGATTGATGCAGCCATAGAAAAGCCCTAGAAATCGCTGAAGAGTCCCAGACCTAATTAACGAAGGCCACGTGGGACATGCATTAAATGGAAGTAACATATGACACGTTAGTTCTGGAGAAGATGTAATGATACATGGGAAACGACAGCAAAATTCCAGCCATAAATACATACCACTTCTCAAATATACAATAGCAGAATATTAGGCAAGTGGGGGGACTATCTATATTGGTAAAAATAAATATTACACGTTGATTTATACGAGTGGTTGATATGACAAAACACATGGATACGTATGAAAGATATAGCTTGAAAGAAGCATTAAAGGAGGCACGAGCTGTAATAGATACAAGAAAATCACCCACGAGAGGAGATAATATGGTCGCTCAAGTTTAAATCGTTACATGAAGAGGTACTGGCTGAATGAATCAAGACAGTAAAAAAGAATGATCCCTAGATCATCAATTAATGAGCGTGAATGATCTCAAATGTTACAGAATCTTTATGGACAATTACGATTACCAATTATAACGTCTCATTAATATCATTAATGCTCATAATGATTCCGTCATAAAAGGGGAAAGATATTATACTTATAGACTCCTATAAATGGGATAGAAATATCATTTGTATAGACACGTTCTGATTATTATTAGAATACAATTATTTTCTTTTTCTTACTATTCGCTATATTTGCTATCTCATATTCTGATTTCCATTCTTATCACTTAGTAAATTAATATTTCTTGATTATCAGTAACCCGAGTACTTCTTCAAATAAGTTTTGACCGAATTACATAATTTTTGGTTAAACAATTAGATCAAATATTTATCGATTAATATTCTATGAAACTATATACGCATCGTGCAGGTTCTAACATTAGTTTCATAGGAAAATCAAAAGTCTTAATAAATAAGTAATGTTCTATTAAAGGTTGGCCATCTGAACAGTTTACATTTGTGGCAAATGCACTCCAAGTTTTTTTTATCTTTATAGATTGTATATTTATATTATTACACAAAAAGATTCTTCAAATAATGCTTGCATAAAGGGCACAATAGTCACTTAGCTTTTAACGAATATTTTGGTCTTTCAACTCAATATTGTAGGCTTCAAATTTATAATATGATATGATAATATGATTAGAACCACACCCTTAAAGTTTATTTATTTATTTTTTAACGGAAAGTACAAATGCTGTAAAAAAAAAGAAAAAAAGGTAACATTAAGCCTTATCTCCCATTAAAGGTTACAACAATAGATGAGCATGGAGGTTTATAGCTATTAATTATTTTGACTTTTGGGCATTTTTTAAAGTAGAGATTGCAGTTAAGACAATAACATCCCTTGTGCTTATAAACTTTTCTTCCCATCTTTTGATTATCCTTTTGAGACAAATAATGAAGCCTTTATTTTCAATAAACTATGGTAATACATTTATTGCTTTTATTACTTTTCTCAATTTTGTTTCTTTGTCAGTCCACCTACCATTACATAAAAACTCTCATATGTCCTCACAATCATCATACTCAATTATTCAAATGAATCATCCACTTTCTTTACATTAAAAGATTAAACTTACAGATGAATATATCAATAGAAATGGGTAAAAAATAACCATTCGGGTTTATGTTTACAATGACTTGACCCAATAGTACCCTATCCAGAAAATTAAACACTATAAATATTTTTTCTTCATTATCTCATTCTCTTCTTGACGGTCCAATCTCTCAATCAATGGCAGCCCCTTTCCCTTTTCCTTTATATTGACATTAGATAAGTAAATATCATCAATGCTGGACCTAGCTTTAGATTGTTAAGCATTCTTTTACATTGTACAAAGATTTTTTTCGTTTATGCTTTTGACGGTATTGCAGATAAATTCGCTTATTGTATTACAAATTTTTTTATTTTGCGCAGGCAAATCACAAAAGTAAATCCATTGATAAAAATCAACTAATCTCATTTATAGGGTGTTTGTTGGTTTTAATTTGACTTTAAAATCTTTTGCTTTTTATTTCCATGACCAAAAGTAAATCCATTGATAAAAATCAACTAATCTCAGGTTTTCACCATCACCTCTTTTGCATCATCCTCTGTCTCATCCCTTTGGCCCACCACTATAGCAACCCCTTTTCTCTTTCTTGTTTTTTTCCTATTCTTTTTTAGGGAGAGATTTGTTAATGGATTTGACATTAAATCGAATAGATAGAGAAAAGGAAGAAGAAAATAGAGTAGGCTAACAGTTGAGGGGATTTTGATTAGCCGTCTGGAATAAAAAAGATAGGTTTGGTGATAAGGTACCATGTATTGGGGTTTTGTCACTCTAGAAATAAATCGGGATGACCGAAATGACTTAAATATCTTCCCCGTGGTACCTCCATTAACCGGAGAGTATTTCTGATTAATAGTAGAACAAATCAATTCTTTTGACCGAATAAAAGAATGATTATTATTCACAAAAAGTTTAAAAAAAAATTCCAAAATTTTCATTTTATTTCGTGCCGCTCTGCCTATTTGATTTAATTGACTGAAAGTAGCTGAAAAGTACCGAATATTAAAAACCACTTTCAAGAGCTCAATAATTTTCTGGGTCTAAGAAAATGAAACCACCTTACTGGGAACATTATCCGTCGAATCTAGCCACTAAATTCGTGGCCTTGCCGGCATAGCCAACATCGCCGTCTTAGTGCAACTGCCTAGAATATCACAACACTGAGACAACTAGTCTATACTCATATCACATCCCAAATCTAACATACCCAAGCAACAAAAGGATCAACTAGGCTCTCCAAGTCCATAAAGCACATGAATCACTATATTATATCCCATTTCCGTCGTCCGAAAACAGACCACACCTCTAATACCCAATCACCCTACAAGAGGTACTCCTATAATTCTTCGGTGACACCAAGCAACTTCTAACATCAGTAGTCGATCAAACAAGAGAGCTCCACAATACTAATGAATTATCCTTAACTCAAACCCATTGCTCTTTCTAAAATGTATACTCTCGTCAAGTCATACCAGCAAGTAATATAATTTATCTAGTCATCAGAAATTGTTCATGATGCTTATCAATTTATGACCTGCCTTTCAGAACTGAACCATAACCTAACACATGCAATTCTCAATTCTCCACGACATACCGCATACACTATACCGTCTTAGGATGAACATGAGAACTTCATATCCCTTCCGATCCACCGGTAGCTACGTACTCAACTAGCCAAAAACATTCCATTGATCCTATATAGAAGAAAATCACAACATATACCACGCTCCTCACGCTCGCAGCAAATATACATCTCTAACCATGGTAGAAACCGTCAAGAACTCTCTGCATTCCATTTTCACAAAACTAAACCATCAGGATTGAATCCTACTAACTCAACCAAGCTACGAGTCACTAAAACCAAAGAGCATTGCCGTGAAACACTTGTATGCTCTCACTACTTCATAAGCACCCAAAAAGCTAATCTTATCCTTATTATGCGGATCCAGCCCACTACCAAGCTTTCCCATCTATCCGCGTTTCCTTCTGGTTTGCCTTCAACTTGATACTCCTTCTTACTATAACACCACATTTTCCTCAATCCAGACTCACCACACGAGACCCAAGCATGAAACCACACCGTCCAAGGCCCATAAGCTGCTGAATACTCTCTTAAATATTCCCAAAAGCGCCCCTTTCAAAATACCTACCCTGAAGGGAGTTCATGCGAATCCAAAGCCATTTATTTTACCCTCATGATACTGATATATAAAATCCCATACTGATATAGAAATACCACGATTCCTGACACCTTCCAATGCAAATCTCAGTTCTAGCCAAATATACAATTGGAAAATCTCCAATTGTTACATGTAAATATCTTGAACCCATTAGAACCACTATCGAGATTCATCATCTCTACTCAAACTATAGTTAATTTGATTAAATGAACTGAACAACATGTGCTTCATTAGCACTCCGACACCGCAGAATGTAACCTCATTCCAATATAACCAAGCAACTTCCTGCCCTATGCACTGAACATCCTTTACCAATGACGACTCCATACATTCCGTGATTTTTACACACCTATGAAGCATACTATAACCTTTGTCAAGAACATTCCTTTACTCGAGCCATCCCCTGTCTCGATCTCTATAGGCCATAACTGATTCACCCGTACGCCTTAACTGGTCTAACGTAGAACATAATCGTATAGTCAACTAAGCGATAGCAGGATACCCTACTTGGCTTGAAGCCATAGATCAAAAAACACACGATAACTCATAATTCTTATACTCTATTATCGCCATAATATTATAGTGAGATTAAAATCGATCCTTCATAAACTCATGAAACACAGACCATCTAGTACTTTAAATGTTCTGCAAATCTCGCATTCACTCTCGCAATAGTTAAGCCCACTCTATTAGGCGACCCAAATTCAAATTACAACACATATCTTTCACTGGTAACAGAGATCTTCCAACAAAGAGCATAATGATCACACAAACTTCAGAGCACTCCGCAGGAGATAACCCACCTATTTCGCATCCAACTAACATCTCTTTATACCCTTCCACTGTCATAGACATTGCGCAGTCACTTAATCTTACGGAGTCTGAGCTCATACCATAACATGAAATTTACTTCACTCCCAACTAGGACACATTAAAAGATTCTTCACACGCCCATAATTCGGGGCTATACCTCAAATAAAGATGGAAATCAAGCACCTAATAGTTCTTCTTTACTCCAGCAGACCCTTCTTGTCTCATTCAGTTCATGTGAACACATCTCACAGTCACATCACACTCATCATGTAACTATCCAGTCATCACTTCCCTTAATAATACAATCAAACATATAGATAAAGAAACACGCGCTTATGCAATCAACAACTCAAGGCTCAAGTTATAGGAAAAATCCTGGCCTCAAGTCCTCCAGACTGGCCTAACATCAACATACAGAGATCACATATCACCCCTCGTCTAGGGAATCACAAGACATCGATGCACATCTAATACTGAGCGCTCATACGCATATACAAACGCATAGAAGGAATTCAAAGAGTTACTTTTCAAGCTAAATTAAGGATGCATGATAAGAGTTCAAGAATATTGTGACGACCCAGCCCGTTGTCACGTGAGTTGATGCCCTGTTTTCCCCATATTATGTTGCTCTTTTCTTCATTATCAGTATTTGAGGTGATCGAGTCAATTTGGATTGGCTTTAGTAGGAAATGAGACAATTAGTCTCTCTAAGGAAGGTTTATTTTAGAAAAGTCAACCGGAAGTTGACTATTTTGTTAGAGAGCTCGAATTTGAATTCCGGTGATTTGGTTAACTTCGGGGAGTGATTTGTGACTTAGGAGCGCGATCGGAATTGAATTTGGAGGTCCGATGTAGAGTTAGGCTTGAATTGGCGATGTTGAGTTTTGGTGAATTCGGGTTGATAGGTGAGATTTTGAACCGAGGGTCGAAATGGAATTATGAGAGTTGCTGTAGCTTCGTTAGGTGATTTTTGATATTTGTGCAATATTTCAAGTCATTCGAACGTCGTCTGGTCCGGTTTTTGATAGAATGCGAGTTTCAAAAGTTTTGGTTAAACTTAGGCTTTGATTTGATGAAATTTGATGGTTTTAGTGTTGTTGGATGTTTTTTATGGTTGGAACAAGTTTGTATGATGTTTTAGGAGGTGTTGGAATTTTTGGTTGAGGTCACGGGGGCCTCGGGGTGTGTTCGGGTGGTTAAACGGAGAGTTTGGAGTTTATTGCAGGTTTGAAGTTTGCTGGTTCTGTCATTTCTGCATCTGTGGAAAATAGACCACATAAGCAGTTCCGCAGATGTGGCTTGGTGGTTGCAAAAGTGGTTTTGAGGGCCTGGGCATTTTCCGCAGAAGCGGAGGGGTTTTCGCAAACGCGGGTATCGCAGATGCGATTTTGGATCGCAGAAGCGGTCTGGGCATTTTTGGGAGAAACTGAAGAAGTTGTTGGGGAATCGCAAAAGCGGTGACCGCAGAAGTGGTAATTAGAGCGCAGAAACAAAAAGGTCTGGGCAGATTAAGTTAAGTCTTCTTCGCGAATTTTGAAGGAGAAAACATTTTGGACTTCGGACCAAGGCAATTTTTGGGCGATTTTGGAGAGGGTTTCGATATTTTTCATCAGGTATGGATTCTTGGTCTTAGATTATGTTATTATGGTGTAAAAACATCAATTAACACTGAAAATCTAAGGGAATTAAGGCTAAAAATGGAGGTTAGGGCTTGAAATTTGTAAGAGTTTAAACTAGTGATTTGAGGGTCCGAATGGACTCCAATTTTTGTGAATTTGGTATGTATGAACTCGTGGCGAGATAAGGAAGCCGGTGATGTTAATTTTATGATTTTTTGAGACGTGGGCCCGGGACTCGAGTTTTGCCAACTTCGTATCTTGGGTGTTTTTCGAGTTCTTTCTATTGGGTTATATTCCCTTAGCATGTTGTAATTTATTCGTTGTGGTTATGGCAAGATTCAACGCGCGAGGAGGTCAGTACGAGAGGAAAGGGCATCGCGGAGTATTATTTGGCCTGCTAGAGGTGAGTAATAGATGTAAATACTGCTCTGAGGGTTTGAAACCTCGGACTTTCACATCGTAACGCTATATTGAGGCGTGACACGCATTCCACGTCGAGTGCGCGGTCGTTTACTATTGGGGTTTGTGACTTGGTCCATCCCGGGTGATATTTATACTATACTGGTGACTGATACACGTACTTTATGATGTTATTTGGGCTTGTTGCCATGTTTGGGGCCTTGTGCCGACTTGTAGAATCCTTCGGGTATCGACAGCACTATTTTAGCGTATTTTGCATATCATTCGAACTCAGTCCAAGGTTTTAAATACTGTTTTGCAAACTCAGCCATATTTCTAAGTTTTGAAAACTCAAATGATACTTTAAATGTTATTTCGGGTTGAGAACTATTGTTTTATAAATGCCCAAGGGGCTTATGATGTTTTTTTATTGTTTATGGGTGGCTCGGGATGCGCGCCGCAACAGTGACATGAAACAGTGGTGACAATGGCACTGTGTGATATGACTTGAAACATTATGGGTGGCTCGGGCTGCGCGCCGAAACAGAAACTTGAAACAATGGTAACAATGGAACTATATAATCTAAATGGGTCAGGTAACAATGACTGAACAGGATTTGATTGATGCCACGAGATGGCTTGATATTGCGCTTGGGATGTAGGAGCCCCTCAGGGGTCTATACACACCCCCAGTGAGCATCGTCGACGTTAAATGATTATGGGTGGCTCGGGCTGCGCGCCGCAATGGGTACTCGAATGTACCATCATATGCATTACATTGCATTCATGCATTTGTATTCTTAATTGTTGTTCAGCTGTTCAGTTCCATACAATGCTGTATATTTGGATTGTATCTTACTTTGTGTATTTACTGTGCTTTCTTATCTTCAAACTATATTTATTTTTATTACTCACTGGATCGGAGTACTCACTTTACTCCCTGCACCTTGTGTGCAGATCCAGGGCATTCACAGGTTGAGTGAGCTTTGACCAGAGTTCCAGAGGCATTCTCCGGCAATATTCGAGGTAGCTGCATGGCGTTCGCAGTCGAAGATTCTCCGTTCTATCTCTACCTTTACATTCTATATTTCCAGCTGATATACAGACTTGTATTAGAACTATAACTCTATATTTAGAGGCTCAGATCGTGACACCGGGTCCATAGTGGGCTGTATCTGGTATTTTGTTAAATTTCCGTATTTCTTCAGTATGTTCTAGTATTCAATTTACACGGCTTATTGATTCTCTGTCCTTTTAAGTGAGTTAAGTGTTGATAAATGGTTGGGCTTGCCTAGTAGTATGCTGGGCGCCATCACGACCGGGTTGGGGTCGTGACAAATATGTAGTTTTTCCTAACGGTTCTGCAACCTCACGAGGATAAGCACAGATGTCTCCGTACCGATCGGCGATATTTTGCTGAACTTGCTCATGACTCGTGAGATCTATAACCTAGGTTCTGAAAGCAACTTTTCACTATCCTAAACCCAGACCCGGTCGTGATGGTGGCTCTCTTGAAGACGAGTTGTGCCTATTGTGATTTCGGGTCTTTAGAAGGCCCTAGCTCAGATTCTATCGGTTTGCACTAGCTTGGCTCAGGCAGTCTCAGCCACTACTGCCGCAACTACTTCTCAGACCGGGGGTGGTCATCAGAGGCACCCCCAGTTTAGCAGATTGCCCCAGTTCAGCCGGTTGCACCGGTTCAGGATGTTATGGTTCCAGTTATGCCAGACGATGAGCAGCGTCGTCTTGAGAGGTTCAGCAGGCTATCACCTCCTACTTTTAGTGGTGCTCAGGGCGAGGATACCCAAGGTTTTCTCGACAAGTGTCGACGGATGCTGCGGAAAGCAGGGATATTGGAGACTAGTGGTGTATCATTTACTACTTTCCAGTTCTCAAGAGCAGCCTTCACCTGGTGGGAGGCATATGAGCGGCATAGGATGGTAGGTGCAGCGCCTTTGGCATGGAAGGAGTTCTCCACTCTCTTTCTGGAGAAGTGGGTGCCACAGTATCAGAGGGAGGAGTGGCGTAGGTAGTTTGAGTATCTTTATCAGGGAGATATGAACGTGTCTTAGAATGAGATGAGATTCTTGGAGTTGGCTCGTTATGCTCCATGGATGGTCCCAACTGATCGAGAGAGGATTAGGAGGTTTGTAGACGGACTTATCTATCCCATCTGTATCCTGATGGCTCGAGAGAGGATTTTGAGTCATACTTTCGAGGATGCAGTTGATATTGCTCGAGATATTGAGGCGGATCACCGTCAAGAGAGAGAGGAGCGGGAGGCCAAGAGGCCTCGTGGATCAGGTAGCTACAGTGTTCTCTGTCTAGGGGCTAGTTTCAGCAGAGCAGAGGTCGTTCTTATAGGCCTCATCAGTCGGCTCATCCCGAGTATCGTGGGGCGTCTTCAGGCCGTAGTCACCAGGGGTTTCAGCAGGGTCAGTCTTCTTTGAGTGCCTTCCCGGCACAGAGTTCATCTTATGCTCCTTCAGCTCAGGGTTCTTCGGCGCCGAGTGCATCAGCTAGTCACTCTGGTGCGAGGGGTTCCCATCAGTCCCCTTATCCAGCACCTGGTAGTTGCTACGAGTGCAGCGAGTTTGGTCATATAAAGAGGTATTGTCCTCAGCTTCTTGGTAGTCAGTCTCAGCAGAGGGATCAACCCTCGTCTTCTGGTCCAATTTCTTCTTCATCTGCCCCACCAGCTCGGGGAGGAGGCCAGACAGCTAGGGGTCGCCCCAGGGGCGCCGGTCGATCAGGCGGTGGTCAGGCTCGATTCTATGTTCTTCAGGATAGATTAGATACTATTGCTTCGGATGCTGTTAGCACAGGTATTATTTCAGTCTGCCACAGGGATGCCTCAGTTTTATTTGACCCCGGTTCTACTTATTCCTATGTATCTTCATACTTTGCTCATCATTTGGGTACGACCCGAGGGTGTCTTGCTTTACCTATGCACGTATCTACCCCCGTTAGCAATACTATCATTGTAGACCATGTGTATCGGTCGTGTCTGGTGACTATTAGGGGTCTAGAGACCCGAGTTGATTTATTGCTATTTAGCATGGTAGACTTTGATGTTGCTCTGGGCATGGATTGGTTATCTCTGTGTCATTCTATTCTAGACTGTCATGCTAAGATAGTTACTTTGGCTATTCCGGGTATCCCGAGGATCGAGTGGCATGGTATGACTGACTATGTTCCTAGTAGAGTTATTTCATTCCTTAAGGCCCAGCGTATGGTTGGGAAGGTTTGTCTTTCTTATTTGGCTTTTGTGCGAGATGTTGGAGCTGAGACTCCTAGTATTGACTCTGTCCCAGTTGTGAGGGATTTTCTTGATGTATTTCCTGCGAACTTGTCGGGCATGACGCCAGACAGGGACATTGATTTTGGTATTGATCTGGTGCCGGGCACTCATCCCATCTCTATTCCTCCCTATCGTATGGCACCAACTGAGTTAAAGGAATTGAAATAGCAGCTTCAGGAACTCCTAGATAAGGGGTTCATTTGCCTGAGTGTGTCACCGTGGGTGCACCGGTCTTATTTGTCAAGAAGAAAGATGGCACAATGAGGATGTGCATTGACTACAGGCAGTTGAACAAGGTGACAGTGAAGAACAAGTATCCACTACCGCGCATTGATGATTTATTTGATCAGCTCCAGCGAGCGAGGGTATTCTCGAAGATTGATCTTCGCTCAGGCTATCACCAGCTGAAGATTAGGGATTTTGAAATTATGAAGACAGATTTCAGGACAAGATATGGGCATAATGAGTTTCTAGTTATGTCTTTTGGGCTGACTAATGCCCCAGCCGCTTTTATGCATTTGATGAACATCGTGTTTCGGCCGTATCTGGATTCATTTGTGATTGTTTTTATTGATGACATCCTGGTGTACTCACGTAGCCACGAGGAGCATGCTCGACATATGAGAGTAGTATTACAGAGATTGAGGGAGGAGAAGCTTTATGAAAAGTTCTCCAAGTGTGAGTTCTGGCTTGGGTCTGTGGCTTTTCTGGGACACGTGGTGTCTAGTGATGGTATTCATGTTGATCCGAAGAAGGTAGAGGCGGTGCAGAGTTGGCATAGACTGACTTCAGCCATGGAGATTCGTAGTTTCCTTGGGTTGGTAGGGTATTATCGCCGGTTTGTTCCGGGTTTTTCTTCTATTGCATCACCTTTGACATAGTTGACTCAGAAGGGTACTCCATTCGTGTGGTCCAAGGAGTGCGAGGAGTGCGAGGAGTGCGAGGAGTGCGAGGAGAGCTTTCAGAAGCTCAAGATAGCTTTGACCTCGGCTCCAGTGTTGGTATTGCCATCAGCTTCAGGTTCTTACACTCTATATTGTGATGTTTTTAGAGTTAGGATCAGATGTGGGTTGATGCAGGAGGGTAGAGTTATTGCATATGCTTCTCGTCAGCTGAAGCCTCACGAGAAGAACTACCCTGTACATGATTTGGAGTTGGCTCCTATAGTTCATGCTTTGAAGATTTGGAGACACTATTTAAATGGCGTATCTTGTGATGTGTATACCGATCATCGCAGTCTTCAGCATTTGTTCAAATAGAAGGATCTTAATTTGAGACAGCGGAGATGGCTTGAGTTGCTCAAGGATTATGACATTACCATTTTATATCATCCGGGGAAGACCAATGTGATGGCCGATGCCTTGAGCCGGAAGGCGATGAGTATAGGTAGTTTGGCGTATATTCTAGTTGGGGAGAGGCCCTTTGCAGTTGATGTCCAGGCTTTGGCCAATCAGATGGTGAGGCTAGATATTTCAGAGCCTACTCGGGTGTTGGCTTGTGTGGTTTCTCGGTTTTCGTTATATGACCGCATTAGAGAGCGCCAGTATGATGATCCACATTTTCTTGTCCTCAAGCACAGGGTTCAGCATGATGATGCTAGGGATGTGACTATTGATAGTGATGGTGTGTTGAAGATGCAGGGCCTGATTTGCGTGCCCAATGTGGATGTGCTTCGGGAGTTGATATTGGAGGACGCCCAAAGCTCACTGTATTCTATTCATCCAGGTGTCGCGAAGATGTATCAGTATTTGAGACAGCATTACTGATGGAGAAGAATGAAGAAGGATATTGTGAGTCATGTAGCTCGGTGTCTCAACTCTCAACATGTCAAATATGTGCATCAGAGGCCCCATGGTGTGCTCCAGTGCATGGATATTCCCGAGTGGAAGTGGGAAAGGATTACTATGGACATTGTGAGTGGTCTCCCTTGGACAGTGAGGAAGTTTGATTTGATTTGGGTGATTGTGGATCGACTGACCAAGTCCGCGCACTTCATCCCGGTGTGTACTACCTATTCTTTGGAGCGGTTAGCAGAGATTTTTATTCGGGAGATTGTACGGTTGCATGGGGTCTCAGTTTTCATCATATCAGATAGGGGTACTCATTTTACTTCTCAGTTCTGGAGAACTTTTCAGCAAGAGTTGGGTACACAGGTAGAGCTGAGTACAGCGTTTCATCCTCAGATGGACGGGCAGTGCGAGTGTACCATTCAGATATTGGAGGACATGTTGCGTTCCTGTGTTATTGACTTTGGAGGTTCTTGGGCTGATTTCTTACCTCTTGCAGAGTTTGCTTACAACAACAGCTATCAATCCAGCATTCAGATGGCGCCATACTAGGCCTTATATGGGAGACGGTGTAGATCTCCGGTTGGTTGGTTTGAGCCTGGCGAGGCTAGGTTGTTGGGGACCAAGTTAGTCTAGGATGTCTTAGATAAGGTGAAAGTGATCCAGGAGAGACTTCGTACAGCTCAGTCGCATCAGAAGAGTTATGCGGACCGGAAGGTTCGAGATTTATCTTATATGGTGGGCGAGAAGGTCTTGTTAAATGTTTCGCCTATGAAGGGCGTCATGCGGTTTGGGAAGAAAGGGAAGCTGAGTCCGAGGTTCATTCCCACTTTTCAGATCCTCATGAGGATTAGGGAGGTGGCTTATATGCTTGCTTTGTCACCTAGCCTGTCGGGAGTTCATCCGGTATTTCATGTGTCAATGCTCCGGAAGTATGTTGGGGACCCATCTCATGTGTTTGACTTCAGTAATGTACAATTGGATGATGATTTGACCTATGATGTGGAGCCAGTGACTATTTTGGGTCGTCAGGTTTGGAGATTGAGGTCAAAGGATATAGCGTCGGTGAAGGTGAAGTAGAGAGGTCGGCCCGTGGAAGAGGCCACTTGGGAGACCGAGCGGGAGATACGGAGCAGATGTCCTAACTTGTTTGAGACTCAAGGTATGTTTCTTGACCAGCTCGAGGACGAGCGTTTGTTTTAGTTGGGGAGGATGTGACGACCCGGCCCGTCGTCACGTGAGTTACCTCCCCGTTTCCCCCATATTATGTTTCTCTATGCTTCATTATCAGTATTTGAGGTGATCGAGTCGATTTGGATTGGTTTTAGTAGGAAATGAGACACTTAGTCTCTTTAAGGAAGGTTTGTTTTAGAAAAGTGAACCGTAAGTTGACTATTTAGTTAGAGGGCTCGAATGTGCATTCCGATGATTTGGTTAGCTTCGGGGGGTGATTTGTGACTTAGGAGTGCGATCGGAATTGAATTTGGAGGTCCGGTGTAGAGTTAGGCTTGAATTGGCGAAGTTGAGTTTTTGCGAATTCCGGTTGATAGGTGAGATCTTGAACCGAGGGTCGGAATGGAATTCCGAGAGTTGATGTAGTTTCGTTAGGTGATTTTAGATATGTGTGCAAAATTTCAGGTCATTCGGACGTCGTCTGGTCAGGTTTTTTATCGAATGCAAGTTTCGAAAGTTTTGGTTGAACTTAGGCTCTGATTTGAGGAAATTTGATGGTTTTAGTGTTGAATGTGTTTTTATGGTTAGAACAAGTTTGTATGATGTTTTAGGAAATGTTGGCATTTTTTGGTTGAGGTCTCGTCGGCCTCAGGGTGAGTTCGGGTGGTTAAACGGAGAGCTTGGAGTTTATTGCAGGTTTGAAGTTTGCTGGTTCTGTCATTTCCGCATCTGCGGAAAAGGGACCGCATAGGCGGTTCTGCAGATGTGGCTTGATGGTCATAAAATCGGTTCTGAGGTCCTGGGCAACTTCCGCAGAAGCGGAGGGGTTTCCACAAAAGCGGGTATTGCAGAAGCGATTTTGGACTGCAGAAGCGGTCTGGGCATTTTTGGGAGAAACCGCAGAAGTGGTAATTAGAGCACAGAAGCGAAAAGGTCTGGGAAGATTAAGTTAAGTCTTCTTCGCGAATTTTGAAGGAGAAAATATTTTGGAATTCGGACCAAGGCGATTTTTCGCCGATTTTGGAGAGGGTTTCGAGGGTTTTCATCAGGTATGGATTCTTGGTCTTAGATTATGTTATTATGGTGTAAAAACATGGATTAACACTGAAAATCCAAGGGAATTAAGGCTAAAAATGTAGGTTAGGGCTTGGAATTTGTAAGAGTTTAAACTAGTGATTTGAGGGGCCGAATGGACTCCGATTTTTGTGAATTTGGTATGTATGAACTCGTGGCGAGATAAGGAAGCCAGTGATGTTAATTTTATAATTTTTGAGACGTGGGTCTGGGGCTCAGGTTTTGCCAACTTCGTGTTTTTGGGTCTTTTTCGAGTTCTTTCGATTGAGTTATATTCCCTTATCCTGTTGTAATGTATTCGTTGTGGTTTTTGACAGATTAAACGCGCGAGGAGGTCAATACGAGAGGAAAGGGCATCGCGGAATAGTATTTGGCTGGCTAGAGGTGAGTAATAGATGTAAATGCTGCTCTGAGGGTTTGAAATCCCAGACTTTCAAATCGTAATGCTTTATTGAGGCGTGACACGCATTCCACGTCGAGTGCGTGGTCGTTTACTATTGGGGATTGTGACTTGGTCCATCCCGGGTGAAATTTATACTATACCGATGACTGATACACATACTTTATTGATGTTATTTGGGCTTGTTGCCATGTTTGGGGCCTTGTGCCGACTTGTAGAATCCTTCGGGGATAGACATTACTGTTTTAGCATATTTTGAATATCATTCGAACTCAGTCCAAGGTTTTAAATACTGTTTTGCGAACTCAGCCATATTTCTATGTTTTGAAAACACAAATGATACATTAAATGTTATTTGGGGCTGAGAACTATTGTTTTATAAATGCCCAAGGGGCTTATGATATTTTCTATACTGATTATGGGTGGCTCGGGCTACGCGCCAGAGCAGTGACTTGAAACAGTGGTGACAATCGCACTGTGTGATATGACTTGAAACATTATGGGTGGCTCGGTCTGCGCACCGCAGCAGGAACTTGAAAAAATGGTAACAATGGAACTATATAATGTAAATGGTTCAGGTAACAATGACTGACCGGGATTTGATTGATGCCAAGAGATGTCTTGGTATTGCGCTTGGGCTATAGGAGCCCCTCCGGAGTCTGTACATACCCCCAGTGAGCGCCGTCGACGTTAAATGATTATGGGTGGCTCGGGCTGCGTGCCGCAGTGGGAACTGGAATGTACCATCATGTGCATTACATTGCATTCATGCATTTGTATTCTTAATTGTTGTTCAACTGTTCAGTTCCTTACAATGTTGTATCTTTGGATTGTATCTTACTTTGTGTATTTACTGTGTTTTCTTATCTTAGGCTTTATTTATTTTTATTACTCATTGGTCGGAGTACTCACTTTACTCCGTGCACCTTGTGTGCAGATCCAGGGCATTCACAGGTTGAGTGAACTTTGACCAGAGTTCCAGAGGCATTCTCCGAGAGTATTCGAGGTAGTTGCATGGCGTTCGCAGCTGAAAATTCTCCCTTCTATCTCTACCTTTACATTATGTATTTCCAGCTTTTATACAGACTTGTATTAGAACTATAACTCTATATTTAGAGGCTCATGATCGTGACACCAGTTCCATAGTGGGCTGTATCTGGTATTTTGTTAAACTTCTGTATTTCTTCAGTATGTTGTGGTATTCAATTTAGACGGCTTATTGATTCTCTGTCTTGTTAAGTGGGTTAAGTGTTGATAAATGGTCGGGCTTGCCTAGTAGTGTGCTGGGCTCCATCACGACCGGGTTGGGGTCGTGACAAATATGTAGTTTTTCCTAACGGTTCTGCAACCTCCCGAGGATAAGCACAAACGTCTCTGTACCGATCGGCGAGATTTTGATAAACTTGCCCATGACTCGTGAGATCTATAACCTAGGGTCTGAAAGCAACTTGTCACTACCCTAAACTCAGATCCAGTCATGATTGCGGCTCTCTTGAAGACAAGGCCATGCGACATACTTCCAATTCACTTTAAGGAGCTAAAATAATAAAATTCAAGTATTTAATAGGAATAAAATCCCAAAATAACAGTATAAGTTGCAAAGCTAAAACCAACACAGCCCGACATCAGGGTGTCACCAGTCATGAGCATCTAAAACCATACTGAATCAGAAAGGAAATAAGATAGAGGGAGATTACACTGGGCTGCGAATCGCCAAGCAGCTACCTAGTAAATCTCGGAAGACCTGCTTGAACTATAAACCCTCGACAGCAGGACCTATAGCGCCTGAATGTGCATACAGGGGTTTAGGGAGTAAAGTGAGTACTCCAACTCAGTGAGTAATAAATAAAATGAATACTGAGCGATACAAAATCACGTAAAGCATAACATTAACCTATAAAAGGCATAGCAAAATCATTAAATATAATTAAGTAATGAAATCTCATGAACACCTTTTAAGCAGTCAAACGATATATACATAGGAAAATGAAACAACAAAATGTAAACACATAATAACTGCCCCTCGGGCACAGTAACAGCAGAATCGGCCCCTCGAGAATATCACAGAACAATACCAGCCCCTTAGGCTATATCTCACATTATAATGGGTACCCGCGATCACTGGGGGTGTACAGACTCCGGGACGGGTCACTTTACGCTCCAAGCGCAATATTAAGCCATCTCGTGGTATCATAAACAGGCTCTCGGCCTCATATCAAATCTCCAGCCACCTCGTGGCGTACAAATCTCAGGCCCTCAGCCTCATTATCATAATCAGTGTATCACTGTTGCAGTGTGCAACACAACCCAAAAGTATCCGCACAATCAAGCCCTCGGCCTTACTCAGTCAGAATCTCAAAACCTCCCTGGGCATCAGTAAAACATGAAGCTCAACTCAAAATATCTTTGAAAATTTCAATTAATGTATTTAAAATAGAATAACATAGTTGAGTTTTGAAAATAGTGAAAATATACTATGACTGAGCACCAGTATGAAATCAAATAATGAGGAAAATATCATTTAAAATCTCCTAAAGGTTAAAATAGTTGGCACGAAGCCCATATATGGTATTTAGCGCAAAATAGAATAATATCAAACAATTACTATCAAATACGAAGTAAAATAGTCATTTTGGGTAGACTAAGTCACAATCCCCACCAGTGCACAACCCCATGCTCGTCATCTAGCGTGTGTCTCACCTCAACATAGCCGAACGTTGTGAAATTCTGGGATTTCATACCCTTAGGACAGCATTTAAAATCATTACTCACCTCAATCTAGCCCGAAATCTAGCTTGCAATGCCTTTGCCCCTTGAATCGGCCTCCAAATGCTCCAAATCTAACCAAAATCAGTATATTATCATCAACACAAGCTAAAGGAACAAAGACCAAAGGAAAATTATCAAATTACATCAAAAAACCCGAAATTTGCCAAACCCGGCCCTTGAGCCCACGTCTCGGAATCCGATAATAATCACAAAATCTGGCAAGCCATTCAACCACGAGTCCTACAATACCAAAATTACTAAATTTCGAGAACAATTTGTCCTACAGTTCTTCAAATCTCATTTTTCAAATCCCTGGGTCAAAATCCCCAATTTACACCTCAAAAACAAGTAATCTAGTTGGATTATTCGATTATAATTTCATGTTATGGAATATAAATGATCACAAGTGACTTACCTCAATATTTCGCAAGACTTCTCGCACAAAAATCACCCCAAGCCGCATTCTTTTCGTTCAAAAATGTGGGAATGAGCTAAAAAAAAAATAGGAAAGCTCAATAAAATACGATTCTGGTTGCTAAAAGCCCCATTCACATCGCTAAAAGTGCCAAATCTGGTCACCAAAGGTGCGCACCAGATCTTGCTGCACCAGCAATATTTATTTTCACTAAAAAGGCTTTAACTCCAGCATATAAACTCGGAATTTGATGATTCTTGTTCCTATGAGTCACAAATAATAATATGAACGTATTCCTTCAAGCAAAACTCAATTCGAAGCTCATTTGCTTAGTACGATACCAATTTCACTCGTTAAATAATTAACTCATGTTTCGCGTCAAAAACCCAATCTCGACTTGATGAAATTAGACCATACTTTCCAGATCACTCCTAGAATTCGTTATCAAAATTCCGGAAGTCTCGAAATCAAATTTCGATCTCTAGAACTAAAAATGGAACTTTGGATCATTACATGCTTATACTCAGAACGGCAAAATCATCTAAAAACTCTTTCAAAACTTATCCGAGTCTCATGGGACACTGACCAAACATGCTAACACACCCCATAACATCATTCAAACATGTTCCAGGCTTTGGAACGCTCAAAACAACATCAAAATATTGAATCACCTTCTGATTCAATCCTAAGAATTCCAGAACATTCGAATTTCGAATTCAGTCAAACAGACAATCAAAGCTCGTCCAAATGACCTGAAATTTTGCACACACGTCAAAAATGACACAATGGACATACTCCAATTTCCGGAATTCCATTCCGACCCCTATATCAAAATCTCACCTATCAATCGGAAAATGCCAAAATTGCAATTTCGCAAATTCAAGCCTAAATCTACTCCAGACCTCCAAAACACATTTCGGACGCACTCCAAAGTCCCAAATCACCTAAAAAGCTAACCATATCATAAAAAATCCAATCCGATATCATTTACAAACAAGTCAAAAGTTGGTCAAACCTTTTAAATTTCAAGCATTAAACTGAGAACTGTTCTTCCAAATTCTTTCTGATTACCCTGAAAAACCAAAACCAACAAATTACATAATTCATAATACACTACACGGGGAAAGTCATGCCTGAGAACTGGCGAGCAAAGTGCAAAAGCTCAAAACTACCGTTCGGGTCGTTTCATAGACTATGTTATCTTTTTTATACTCTTAGAGGGATTTTAGATGCTACTGACTGGTGATACAGTGGATATATTTCTCTTTGTTTTGGGATTATCATTATTAATGACTTGATTATGAATCATTATATCTGTTAATTAAAGTTGGGATTTGTGTTGGCGGGCCTTGCTTTCACGAGAGGCGCCATCATGACCGGGTCTAGGTTTACGGTCGTAACACATGGTTGCTGGAAAAAAACAGCTATTACATTGTAGGTTCTTCACAGAAAAAAGAAGAGATATAGAAAATATGAAAAGAAACTTACGTGCAAAGTTCCACTTTTCTGGGAAAGGCATGTTCTGTTCTCCCACTAACCTACTTGTGGGAGAAGTAACAAATCAAGCTTACCAACCACGATCATTGTTATCTTCAGGGCACACTAAAACTCTCTTACTTCTGGCCACAAAAGTGAACACCCCTGAATGAATAAGAAGGATCAGATGATAAAGGATTAAGGTAAACCAACAAAGTTTGACAAGTACCTAAGGCATGCCATGACCCTCATACAATAGGCCCAATCCGTCCTAAAAAACATTGAAGAACGACAAAACTAATGACTACTGGATCAATAGGATGTCTAAAACCCAACCTAAAGGAATATGTATACACAAAAGAATAACCTGCTTTGAATGAGGTGATTCTTTGATTTGCATTAGGAACTAAAATTGGGAAATCAAATTTCCAATGGTAGTCTCTCCGTATAAGGGAAATGAAAGGGTAAACGTAAGCACGATCGTGAGGATACATGGAAATGACTTGATTTCTAATTGATTCCTTATCTGTAAAGAAGGAATGTTCAGTGGGAATAATCTCATCAACAGTGGGTCCACAAAGTGGTTCAATGGAATCTATAATTCTAATAGACAATCTATGTGAAGAAGAAGCCTAGTTCTAATGGACGACAGGCTAGTGGTACTGAGTTGAGAAGAAGAACCACGGATAGAAATAGATCCTAAACTACATAAACTTCCACCTCTACAACTTCTGGTGGGAGCGGATGAAGGGGAAATTCATCACCTATAACAACTTTACGAGTATCGGGATTTAAAGAAGGCATATATGTATGAGAAAGAAAAACATGATGAAGAACGAGAACTGTAGAGAACAAAGAATATGGTAGAATGTTTTCGTAAAAACAAAGGCAAAGGAGGTAATTATATGAAGAAGCAACTGTCATGTAAAGGAGTTCATGATGGAAATGTCATGATGAAATATTTACTTCATGATTGATGTAGCCTTAGAAATCGCTGAAGAGTTGCATACCCAATTAACGAAGGGCATGTGGCATATGCATTAAATGGAAGTGACATATGTCGCGTTGATTCTAGAGAAAACGTAATGATACATGGGAAACATCGACAAAAATTCCAGCCATAAATACATACCACTTCTCAAATATTCAATTGCAGAATATTCGGCAAATGGGGGGACTATTTGTATTGGTAAAAACAAATATTACACGTGGATTTATATGAGTGGTTGATATGAAAAAATGCGTGGCTTAGTAGGAAAGTGATAGCTTGAAAGATGCATTAAAAGAGGTACGAGTTCTAATAGATGCGAGCAAATAACCCAGGAGAGGAGATAATATGGTCGCTCAAGTTTAAATGGTTAGATGAAGAGGTACTGGCTGAATGAATCAAGACAGTAAAAAGGAAAG
Organism: Nicotiana glauca; assembly: GCA_026770625.1. Classification (NCBI taxonomy): domain Eukaryota; kingdom Viridiplantae; phylum Streptophyta; class Magnoliopsida; order Solanales; family Solanaceae; genus Nicotiana; species Nicotiana glauca. The sequence continues at coordinate 156,822 of MU686469.1, forward strand.
ATTCATAAGTCGTGACTTAATGACCATGAATGATCTTAAACGTTATATAATCTTCATGGACAGTTACGATTACCAATTATAACGCCTCATTAATATCATTAATTGTCACGACCCTAGTTCACCAATTATGAACACGTCATCACGGCACCTAGTCTTCACGACCAGGTAAGCCTAACACATTGCGGAAGTAATAACAATTGCGAAATTTATAATCAAAACTAAATAACATGAGTAATGCATACAGTTTTCGCCTGGCACATACACTTAAATACCAAATACTGAAGTAACCTCCATGACCCGGAAACCCACGGGCAACACAGGCTATAAGAAATCTTACACTGTTCTAATCACCAGAATAGTCTAATACAAAGAAGGATCGAAATAACATCTAATAACTATGGATAAAATGAGAAGGAGACTTTGCGGATCTGCGGACGTAGAAGATGTATACCTCAAGTCCCCAATACGCTCCCTGACAACTACTGATGGTATGCCTGCTCAGAAGCACCTGGATCTACACATGAAAAACATGCGTATAAGAGGCGTGAGTACACCACAGCGGTACTTAGTAAGTGCCAAGCCTAACCTCGGTTGGGTAGTGACGAGGAAAGGTTAGGGCCGTACTGAGACAGAAAACAATAAAATAGCAAGATATTAACAGTATCGAAGTCTGATGAAAACTAATGAACACAGCTATGTGATAATAAAGATCAATAAAATATAGTACTGCAAGACAAGACAGAAACACAAAGTAAATACAGCAAAATTACAAGAATACCGACGAGGGTCTTCCAGTATACCGCCCCATAGACCTTTTCTCAACTGTCCAATGGAACTTCCCGGGATACTGTCCCGTAGTCCAAATCTCATATCAATATCAAAGAATCTCCCGGGATACCATCCCGTAATCAAATCATCAGTGTGCAGGGGGATCTCCCGGGATACCGTCCCGTAGTCCCAAAATAAAAGTGCAGGGGGATCTCCCGGGATACCGTCCCGTAGTCCCAAAATAAAAGTGCAGGGGGATCTCCCGGGAATCAAACCCGTAGTCCCAAAATAAACAAACAAGGGGGAACTCCCGGAATCCCGCATCCGTAGTCCCAATGTAAATGCGCAACCAACATCAGAGAAATATTCAGAAATTTAAGTACAACAATACAAGGCATCAAGGAATACTGGCCTAACATGCTCCACGTAATCACAGTTAAGACAATTTAAACAAATAGGCAGCTTGGATCAATTAAACATGCTCTTCTACGCTAGCACAGGCTATAAAAGCAAGTAAAGTAAGGCAAATATGAAAGAGAATCCAAATCAAGTAATTAAGTAAAAATCCGGGTTTCAACAATTTGCTCAAGTACGCGCTCGTCACCTCACGTACAAGGCATTCAATTACCACTTATCACATCCTAAGGGACGAAGTCCCCCACACAAGGTTAGGCAAGCCACTTACCTCGAACCGGTGCGAAATCAACTAGAGAACGATGATCTTGCCACGAGTATCCGACTCCGAGTGACCCAAATCTATTTAAACCAATTACATGTTGTAAATAATATTGCAATTAACTGATTCCACTAATAAAATCAAAACTAGGGCGCAAAAATAGGTAAAATGACCAAAATGCCCCTCCAGCCGTCATCTCGGAATCAAATAATTTTTACATTTTCAGAAACCTCGTACTCTGACGAGTCTAACCATATATAAATCTCAGAAATCGGAGGTCAAATGCCCCCTCAAAACCCAATAGTTAGGTCTAAGAAGTTTTACCCCAAACTAACCAATTTTTGATCCTTAATTCGAATTTAAAAGTTGGATTTAACTACTAAATGATGGAATATAACTAAAAAGGATCATACAAATGTTACCCATAAATCTCCTCTTCAAAATCCTCTCAAAATCGCAGTTGTCCGAGCTCAAAATTGATTTTCATACTTATGAAATAAAACCCTCGATATTTCCTATTTCGGCCCAGGCATTTCCGCTTCTGCGGACAAGGGACCGCTTCTGCGGTCCCGCTAAGCGGCAGAATAACCGTTTCTACGGTTTCTCATTAAAGTGAAAAATTCCGCTTCTGCGTACACCTGACCGCTCCAGCGGTCCCGCTTCTGCGAAAATATGACCGCTTCTGCAGTCTATGAGGGGAAGCCAAAAAAATCTCTTCTGCGATTAAGAAACCGCTTCTGCGGCTCTGCTTTTGCGGATAACTGACCGCTTCAGCGGTCTCAAAGGAAAAGGTGGTAACTCGCTTCTGTGGCGCAAAGGCCGCTTTTGCGGTGCCGCTTCTGCGGTTCCCAAACCGTAGAAGCGAAAACAACAGAAGCCTGCTGCAATTTTTTCTTCTAACTTCCAAAACTAACCCGTTGAGCATCCGAAATCATCCCGCGACCCCCGGACCCCAACCAAAAACACCAACACCACCTAATACCTTATTCGAACTAGTACCTATCCTCAAAACACCTCAAACAACTCAAGAAACCCAATTAAATCAAGGATTCAAGCCTAAGAACTTCAAATTCTAACCAAATACGCTTTCGATCAAAAACCTAACCAAACCTCGTCCGAATGACCTGAAACTTTGCACACACATCCCAAATAACATGACGGAGCTACAGCAACTTCCGGAATTCAAATCCAACCCTCGGACCAAAAACTCACTATCGGACCGGAAACTTAAAAAAATCAAACTTCGGCATTCTAAGCCTAAAAGAGTTACGGACCTCCAAATAACACTCCGAACACGCTCCCAACCCCGAAATCACCTAACGAAGCTAACGGAACCATCAGACTTCCATTCTGAGGTCGTCTTCCCACTTTCCCGAATACAGCCATTTTTAAACTCTTAAACTCTCATTCATGGACTAAGTGTCCCAAAACACTCCGAATTCTAATACCGAACGTCCCGGCAAACCAAAATAGCAGAAATGAACTTAGGGAAAGCAGTTAATGGGGGATCGGGGCGTAAATTTCAAAAACAACTGGCCGGGACATTACATCCTCCTACACTTAAACATTCGTTCGTCCTCGAACGAGCATAGAGAACATACCTGAAGTAGCAAAAAGATGAGGG
>MU686469.1:165369-189573 GCA_026770625.1 Nicotiana glauca
AATATCAAAATCAACCGTACCGAGTAATAATAGATCGGCCCTAGTCTCTAAACCACAAATAGTAACCAAACACGACCGGTACATGCGATCCACAACAAGAGAATCTCCCACAGGAGTAGAAACATAAACGAGGGCACTCAAATAATCCCGAGGCACACCCAAATACGAAGCAAAATAAGAGGACACATATGAATAAGTGGAGTCGGGACCGAATAGAACCGATGCCTCTTTGTAACAAACCAGAATAGTACCTGTGATGATAGAATCGGAGTCAACCGCCTCGGTGTGAGCAGGAATGCACTGATATCTGGCCCGACCCATCTCACGAGGGCGACCTCTATCTCCCCGGCCTCCGCCCCTGGCAGGCTGGGTAGGTTGGGCAGTAGTGGGAGCTGGAACCATAGCCTGAGAACTCTGAGAAACACACTGTGGCTCAGCAGTCTGTGAAGATGAACTCTTACCAAGTCTGGGGCAGTCCCTAACCACGTGACGTGTATCGCCACACTCAAAGCAAGCTCTGGGAGGATATGGTGGCTGTAACTAACTGGAGCTAGGTCCGCTAGACTGACCTCTAGAAGTACCCCGCGCAGGAGGCGCGCTAGAAACTGGAGGCGCATAATAAGGCTCCTGAGGTACTGGTGGAGCTAGAGTACTACCGGCTGCTGGCAAGGCTGAATGAACAGGGAAACCAGAATAACCCCTACCATAATGTCTGGCTGATGAAGTACGGGCACCAGAGTAATGACCCGACACTCGAGACCTCTTGGCCTCCCTCTCCCCTTGCTCCCTGGCGAGCATACCCTCAATCCGACTAGCAAAGCTCAATACCTGCTGGTAGGGAATATCCATCTCTAACTCTCGGGCCATGCTGGACCGGATGGGCGGAATAAGACCCTCGATAAACCTCGTAACTCTCTCCCTAACTGTGGCGACCAACGCCGATGCATGACTGGCCTACTTGGTATAACGGATGGCATACTCTGAGACTGTCATAGCACCCTGGCGCAAACACTCAAACTTCGTGCGCCATGAATCCCTGAGGCTCTGGGGAACAAACTCCCTCATAAACATGTCTGAGAACTGGGTCCAAGTCAGTGAGGCAGACTCGACTCGACTATCCAACTCATAAGTACACCACCAATCATAGGCGGCTCCCCGAAGCTGAAAGGCGGTGAAAGAAATCCCACTAGACTCCACTATGCCCATAGTACGAAGAATGCGATGACACTCCTCCAAGAATTCCAAGGCGTCATCTGAAGCTAGGCCACTGAACACTGGGGGATCATATTTCTTGAACCTCTCTAGCATGCGCTGCTAGTCCTCTGAGACAGCTGACCCATCCCCGGGTTGTACTGGTGCTGCAGGCGGTATAGGAATAACCTCTGGAACCTGCTCTATCAGTGCTCTCTGCTCAGGAGTGCGGGCTGCGGGAGTCTGGGCCCCTCTCCCGGCCTGAGATGTGGCTGCAGCAAGGGGAAGCAACCCCGCGTGAGCCAAAGTAGTGTACATGCTCATGAACTGAGCCAGGGTCTCCTGGAGCGCTGGAGTAGTAGTAGCTGTAGTAGGTGTACCAGGTGTGTGTGCTCCAACTGGATCTACTGGTGGTACCTCAGCGGCTGCGCGCGCGGGTGCTGTGGCTGCACCTCGGGCACGTCCTCGACCTCTACCCCGGCCCCGGCCTCTGATGGCGGCAGTAGGGGCGCAGGTTCCTGGTCCTCTCGTGTAGCACGTTTCCTCACTATCTGTGAGAGAATAGAAGACAGAAGTTTAGAATTGGTGTCAAAACATCGCATGACAAGGAATTCAAAAGAAATGAAGATTTTCCTAAACAGTTACATAGCCTCTCATAGATAAATACAGACGTCTCCATACCGATCGGCGATACTCTAATAAACCCTCCTGTGTCCTGTGACTCCTATGAACCTAGAGCTCTGATACCAACTTGTCACGACCCTAGTTCATCAATTGTGAACACGTCATGACGGCACCTAGTCTTCACGACCAGGTAAGTCTAACACATTGCGGAAGTAATAACAATTGCAAAATTTATAATCAAAACTAAATAACATGAGTAATGCATACAGTTGCCGCTTGGCACATACACTTTAATACCAAATACTGAAGTAACCTCCAAGACCCGGAAACCCACGGGCAATACAGGCTATAAGAAATCTTACACTGCTCTAATCACCAGAATAGTCTAATACAAAGAAGGATCGAAATAAAATCTAATAACAATGGATAAAATGAGAAGGAGACTTTGTGCATCTGCGGACATAGCAGATGTATACCTCAAGTCCCCAATACGCTCCCTGAAAACTACTTATGGTACGCCTGCTCGGAAGCACCTGGATCTGTACATGAAAAACATGCGCAGAAGAGGCGTGAGTACACCATAGAGGTACTCAGTAAGTGCCAAGACTAACCTCGGTTGGGTAGTGACGAGGAAAGGTCAGGGCCCTACTGAGACAGAAAATAATAAAATACCAAGAGATTAACAGTATCGAAGTCTGATGAAAACTAATGAACACAACGATGTGATAAGACAGATCAATGAAATATAGTACTGCAAGACAAAACAGAAACACAGAGTAAATACATCAAAATTACAAGAATACTGACGAGGGTCTTCCAGGATACCGTCCTGTAGCCATTTTCTCAGCTGTCCAATGGAACTTCCCGGGATACCGTCCCATAGTCCAAATCTCATATCAATATCAAAGAATCTCCTGGGATACCGTCCCGTAATTCAATCATCAGTGTGTAGGGGGATCTCCCGGGAATCAAACCTGTAGTCCCAAAATAAAAGTATAGGGGGATCTCCCGGGAATCAAACCCGTAGTCCCAAAATAAACAAACAAGGGGGAACTCCCAGAATCCCGCATCCGTAGTCCTAATGTAAATGCGCAACCAACATCAGAGAAATATTCAGAAATTTAAGTACAACAATACAAGGAATCAAGGAATACTGGCCTAACATGCTCCACGTAATCACATCTCAGACAATTTAAACAAATAGGCAGCTTGGATCAATTAAACATGATCTTCTACGCTAGCACATGCTATAAAAGCAAGTAAAGTAAGGCAAATATGAAAGATAATCTAAATCAAGTAATTAAGTAAAAATTCGGGTTTCAACAATTTGCTCAAGTACGCACTCTTCACCTCACATACAAGGCATTCAATTACCAATTATCACATCCTAAGGGACGAAGTCCCCCACACAAGGTTAGGCAAGCCACTTACCTCGAACCGGTGCGAAATCAACTAGGGAACGATGCCCTTGCCACGAGTATTCGACTCCGAGTGGCCCAAATATATTCAAACCAATTACATATTGTAAATAATATTGCAATTAACTTATTCCACTAATAAAATCAAAACTAGGGCGTAAAAATAGATAAAATGACCAAAATGCCCCTCCAACCATCGTCTCAGAATCAAATAATTTTTACATTTTAAGAAACCTCGTACTCTCACGAGTCTAACCATATAAAAATCTCAGAAATCGGAGGTCAAATGCCCCCTCAAAACCCAATAGTTAGGTCTAAGAAGTTTTACCCCAAACTAACCAATTTTTGATCCTTAATTTGAATTTAAAAGGTAGATTTAACTACTAAATGATGGAATTTTACTAAAAAGGATCAGAGAAATGTTACCCAATAATCTCCTCTTTAAAATCCTCTCAAAATCGCCCTTGCCCGAGCTCAAAATTGATTTTCAAACTTATGAAATCAAACCCTCGATATTTCCTATTTCTGCCCAGGCATTTTCGCTTCTGCGGACAAGAGACCGCTTCTGCGGTCCCGCTTAAGCGGCAAAATAACCGCTTGTGCGGTTTCTCATTAAAGGAGAAAATTCCGCTTCAGTGGACACGTAATTGCTCCAGCGGTCCCGCTTTTGCGGAAATTGACCCCTTCTACGGTCTACGAGGGGAAGCCAAAAAAATCGCTTCTGCGATTAAGAAACCGCTTCTGCGGCTCCGCTTTTACGGATAACTGACCGCTTCTGCGGTCTCAGAGGAAAAGGTGCTAACTCGTTTCTGCGGCGCAAAGGCCGCTTTTGCGGTGCCACTTCTGCGGTTCCCAAACCGCAGAAGCAAAAACAATAGAAGCCTGCTGCAATTTTTCCTTCTAACTTCCAAAACTAACCCGGTGAGCATCCGAAATCATCCGGGGACCCCCGGGACCCCAACCAAAAATACCAATACCACCTAATACCTTATTCGAACTTGTACCAATCCTCAAAACACCTCAAACAATTCCGGAAACCCGATTAAATCAAGGATTCAAGCCTAAGAACTTCAAATTGTAACCAAATACGCTTTCGATAAAAAACCTAACCAAACCTCGTCCGAATGACCAAAAATTTTGCACACACATCCCAAATGACATGACGGAGCTATAGCAACTTCCGAAATTCAAATTCGACCCTCGGATCAAAAACTCACTATCGGACCGGAAATTCAAAAATTCGTACTTCGGCATTATAAGCCTAAAAGAGCTACAGACCTCCAAATAACACTTCGAACACGCTCCCAACCCCGAAATCACCTAACGGCGCTAACGGAACCATCGGACTTCCATTCTGAGTTCGTCTTCCCACTGTTCCGAATACGGCCATTTTTAAACTCTTAAACTCTCATTTAGGGACTAAGTGTCCCAAAACAGTCCGAATTCTAATACCGAACGTCCCGGCAAACCAAAATAGCTGAAATGAACTTAGGGAAAGCAGTTAATGGGGGATCGGGGTGTAAATTCCAAAAACGACCGGCCGGGTCGTTACATTAATGATCATAATGATTCGGTCATAAAAAGGGAAAGACATTGTACTTATATGCTCATATAAAAGTGAAAGAAATATCATTTGTACAGACATGTTCTGATTATTATTGGAATACAAGTACTTTCTTTTGCTTACTATTGGCTATATTTGCTATCTCATATTCTGATTTCCTTTCTTATCACTTAGTAAATTAGAATTTTTTGATTATCAGTAGCCCGCGTACGTCTTAAAATAAGTTTTGACCGAATTACATAATTTTTGGTTAAACAATTAGATCATATGTTTATTGATTAATATTCTATCAAACTTTATACGCATCGCGCAGGTTCTAACACTAGTTTTACAGGAAAACCAAAAGTTTTAATAAATAAGTAATGTTTTATTAAAAGTTGGCCATCTGAACAGTTTACATTTGTGGCAAAGGTACTTCATATTTTTTTGGTTATTACTTCATATGTTTTTGGTTATCTTTATAGATTGTATATTTACATTCTTACATTAAATAATTCTTCAAATAATGCTTGCATAAAGGGCACAATAGTCACTTGGCTTTTAGTGGATATGTTGCTGTTTCAACTCATTATTGTAGGCTTCAAATTTATAACATGATGTGATAATATGATTAGAACCACACCCTGAAAGTTTATTTATTTATTTTTTAACCGAAAGAACAAATGGTGAAAAAAAAGAAGAAAAAAAAAGTAACATTATGTCTTATCTCCCATTAAAGGTTACAACAATAGATGAACACGAAGGTTTATAACTATTAATTATTTTAACTTTTGGGAATTTCGTAAAGTCGAGATTGCAGCTAAGACAACAACATCCCATGTGCTTATAAAATTTTCTTCCTATCCTTTGATTATCCTTTTGAGACAAACAATGCAACATTTCTTTTCAACAAATTATAGTAGTACAATTATTTCTTTTTATTACTTTTCTCAATTTGTTTCTTTGTCAGTCCACCTACCATTACATAAAAACTCTCGTATGTCCTCATAATCATCTGATTCAATTATTCAAATGAATCATCCACTTTCTTTACATTAAAAGATTAAACTTACAGATGAATATATCAATACAAAAGGGTAAAAAATAACCCTTTGGGTTTATGTTTACAATGACTTGACCCAATAGTACCCTATCCACAAAATTAAACCTTATAAATATTTTTGCTTCATTGTCTCCTTCTTTTCTTGACGGTCCAAGCTCTCGATCAATGGCAACCCCTTTCCCCTTTCCTCTATATTGACATTAGATATGTAAATATCATCAATGCTGGACCTAGATTTAGGTTGTTAAGCATTCCTTTATATTGTACAAAGATTTGCTTCATTTATGCATTACGGTATTGCAAATAAATTCGCTTATTATATTACTGATTTTTTATTTTGCGCAGGTAAATTACAAAAGTAAACCCATTGATAAAAATCAACTAATCACACTTATAGAGTGTTTGTTACTTTTAATTTAACTTTAAAATCTTTTTCTTTTTATTTCCATGTCAAAAAGAAAAAGTAGAATATAAGGTCAGGTTTTCACCAACACCTCTTTTGCATCATCCCCTCTCTCGCCCTTTGGACCACCTCTATAGCTACCCATTTTTTCTTTTTTTTTTTTTTTCCTTTTGTTTTTTAGCGAGAGATTTGTTGATGGATTTGACATTAAATGAAACAGATAGAGAAAAGGAAAAAGGAAATAGAGTAGGCTAACAGCTGAGGGAATTTTGATTGGCCGTCTGGAATAAAAAGGATAGGTTTTTGGATCGGGTATAGGGTATTGGGTTTTTCCACTCTAGAAATAAACCGGGATGACCCAAATTACTTAAATATCCTCCATATTCCACCTCCATTAAGCGGAGAGTATTTCTGATTAATAGTAGAACAGACCATTTCTTTTGAGCCAATAGTATAACGAATAGTAATAGTAAATAATATATAATAGCAGAGAGGTTCTTTTTTGTATTTTGATAAACCTAACTTGCACTAGGGACATAACTAATTAAAAGAATAATTATTATTCACAAAAAGTTCAAAAAAAAATTCCAAAATTTTTATTTCATTTCGTGTCGCTCTGCCTATTTGATTTAATGTACTGAAAGTAGCTGAAAAGTACCGAATATTAAAAACTACTTTTAAGAGCTCAAAATAATATGTTGGGTCTAAGAAAATGGAACCACCTTACTGGGAACATTATCCGTCGAATCTAGCCACTAAATTCGTGGCCTTCGCGGCATAGCCAACATCGCCGTCTTAGCGCAACTCCCCAAAATAACACAACACTGAGACAACTAGTCTATACTCATATCACATCCCAAATCTAACATACCCAAGCAACAAAAGGATCCACTCAGCTCTCCAAGTCCATAAAACACATGAATCACTATATTTTATCCCATTTTCGTCGTCCGAAAACAGACCACACCTCTAATACCCAATCACCCTACAAGAGGTACTCCTATAATTCTTCGGTGACACCAAACAACATCTAACATCAGTAGTCGATAAAAGAAGAGAGCTCCGCGATACTAATGAAGTATCCTCAACTCAAACCCACTGCTCTTTCTAAAATGTATACTCTCATCAAGTCATACCAGCAAGTATTATAATTTATCTAGTCATCAGAAATTGTTCATGCTGCTTATGAATTTATGACCTCCTTTTCAGAACTGAACCATAACCTAATACATGCAATTCTAAATTCTCTACGACATACCGCGTACACCGTACCGTCTTCGGATGAACATGAGAACTTCATGTCCCTTCCGATCCACCGGTAGCTACGTACTCAACTAGCCAAGAACATTCCATTGATCCCATATAGAAGAAAATTACTACATATTTCACGCTCCTCATGCTCGTAGCAAATATACATATCAAACCGTGGTAGAAACCATCCAGAACTCTTCGCATTCCATTTGCACAAAACTAAACCTTCAGGACAGAATCCTACTAACTCAACCAAGCTACGCATGTCACTAAAACCCAAGAGCATTGCCGTGAAACACTTGTATACTCTCATTACCTCATAAGCACCCAAAACGATAATCATAACCTTACCATGCGGATCCGGTCCACTACCAAGCTATCCCATCTATCCGCATTTCTTCTGGTTTACCTTCAACTTGATAATCCTTCTTACTGTAACACCACTTTTTCCTTAAACCAGACTCACCACACAAGACCCAAGAATGAAACCACACCGTCTATGGGACATAAGCCGCCAAGTACTCTCTTAACTATTCCCAAAAGCGCCACCTTCAAAATACCTACCCTGAAGGGACTTCCTGCGAATCCAAAGCCATTTCCTTTACTCTCCTTATATTGATATGTAAAATCCCATAATGTCATAGAAATACCACGAGTCTGGACACCCTCAAATGCAAACCTCAGTTCTAGCCAAATACACACCTGGAAAATCTCCAATTGTTACATGTGAATATCTTGAACCCATTAGAACCACTCTCAAGAGTCATCCACTCTACTCCAACCGCAGTTAGATTGATTAAATGAAACGAAAAACCTGTGCTTGATTAGAACTCCAACACCACAGAATTTAACCTCATTCCAATATAACCAAGCAACTTCCTGTCCTATTCACCGAGCTATCTTTACCAATGATGACTCAAGACATTCTGTGATTATTACACAGCTATGAACCATAATATAACCGTTGTTAACAATATCCGTTTACTCGAGCCATCCCTGTTCTCAATCTCCGTAGGCCTTAACTATTTCACCCGTACGCCTCAACTAGACCAACATAGCACATAATCGTGCAGCCAACTAATCGATAGCAGACTCCCCTACTTGGCTCGAAGCCATAGATCAAAACACACGCGATAACTCATAATGCTTATACTCTATTATTCCCATAATACTATGGTGAGGTTAAACTCAATATTTCATAAACTCGTGAAACACCAACCATACAGTAGTTTAAACATTCTACAAATCTCGCATTCACTCTCGCAATAGTTAAAGCCGCTCTCTTAGGTGACCCAAATTCAAATTAGAACACATATCTTTCACTAGTAACATAGATCTTCCAACAAACACCATAGGGATTACACAAACGTCTGAACACTCCGAGTAGATAACTCACCTATTTTTCCTCCAACTAACATCTCTTTATACCCTTCCACCGTCATAGACATTACGCAATCACTTAATCTTACTGAGTCTAAGCTCATACCGCAACGTGAAAATTACTTCACTCCTAACTAGGACACATTAAAAGATTCTTCACACACCAATAACTCGGGGCTATACCTTAAATTAAGATGGAAATAAAGCACCTAATAGTTCTTGTTTACTCCAGCAGACCCTTCTTGTCTCATTCAGTTCATGTGAACACATCTCACAGTCACATCACACTCATCACGTAGCTAACCAGTCATCACTTCCCTTAATAACACAATCGAACATATAGATCCCGAAACACACACTCGCGTAATCAACAGCTCAAGGCTCAATTTATAGGCAAAATCCCGGCCTCAAGTCCTCCAGATTGGCCTAACATCGACACACAGAGATCACATCTCACCTCTTGTTCAGGGAATCAAAAGCCATTGAAGCACATTGGATACTGAGCGCTTATGTGATCATACAAATGCGTAGAAGGAATTCAAAGAGTTACTTTTCAACCTGAATCAAGGACGCACGATAAGAGTTCAAGAATATGTAGTTTTTCCTAACAGTTCTACAACCTCCCAAGGATAAGAACAGACATCTCCATATCGATCCGCGAGACTTTACTAAACCTGCTCATGACTCGTGAGACCTATAACCTAGGCTCTAATACAAACTTATCACGACTCTAAACCCTGACTCGGTTGTGATGGTGCCTCTCGTGAAGACAAGGCTAGCCGTCACGCTTCCAATTCACTTTATGGAGTTAAAATAATAAAACTCAAGTCTTTAATAGGAATAAAATCCTAAAATAACAATATAAGTTGCATAAATAAAACCAACATAGCCCAACATCGGGGTGTCACCAGTCATGAACATCTAAAACCATACTACAAGTCTGAAAGTCTATTCCACGACTACATAACTGAATTAGAAAGGAAATAAGATAGAGGGAGATTGAATTGGGCGGCGAATTGCCAAGCAGCTACCTAGTAAATCTCAAAAGACCTGCTGGAACTATCAACCCTCAGTAGCAACACTTGTAGCACCCGAATCTGCATACAGTGTTGCAGGGAGTAAAGTGACTACTCCAACTCAGTGAGTAATAAAAATAAATGAAGACTAAGCGACACAAAATAACGTAAAGCACAACATTAACCTATCAGAGGCATAGAAAAATCAGTAAATATAATTAAGAAGTGAATTCCCATGAACACTTTTTAAATAGTCAAACAATATATACATAGGAAATTGAAACAAGAAAATTTAAACACATAATAACTGCCCCTCGGGCACAGTAACAACAGAATCAGCTCCTCGGGTAATATCACAGAACAATGGCAGCCTCTCGGGCTATATCTAAGATTACAATGCGTACTCGCGCTCACTGGGGTTGTACAGACTCCGGGAGGGGCCCTTTACGACCCAAGCACAATATCAAGCCATCTCGTGGTATCATAAACAGACTCTCGGCCACATATAAAATTTATAGCCACCTCATGGAATACAAATCTCAGGCCCTCAGCCTCATTATCATAACCAGTGTATCACTGCTTCAGCATACAACCCGACCCAAAAGTATCCTCATAATACAGGCCTTCGGCCTTACTTAGTCAGAATCTCAGAAGCTCCTTGGGCATCAGTAAAACATGAAGCTCAGCTTAAATTATCTTTGAAAATATCAATTAATGTGTTTAAAATAGAATAACATAGTTGAGTTTTGAAAATAGTGAAAATATACCATGACTAAGAACCAGTATGAAATCAAATAGTGAGGAAAATATCATTTAAAATAGTTGGCACGAAGCCCACATATGGAATTTAGCCAAAAATATAATAATATCAAATAATTACTGACAAATACGCAGTGAAATAGTCATTTCGGATGGACTAAGTCACAATCCCCAATGGTGCACAATCCCACGCTCGTCATCTAGCGTGTGTCTCACCTCAACATAGCCGAACCCTGTGAAATTCTGGGGTTTCATACCCTCAGGACAACATTTAAAATCATTACTCACCTCAATCAGGCCCGAAATCTAGCTTGCAATTCCTTTGCCCCTCGAATCGGCCTCCGAATGCTCATAATCTAACAAAACTCAGTATATTATCATCAACATACGGTAAAGTAACAAAGTCCGAGCGAAAATTATCAAATTACATAAAAAATCCCGAAATTGACCAACCACGGCCCTCGAACCCACATCTCGGAATCCGATAAAAATTATAAAATCCGACAGCACATTCAACCACAAGTCCAACCATACTAAAATTACTAAATTCCGATAACAATTCGGCCTCCAATTCTTTAAATCTCATTTTTCAAATCCCAAGGTCCAAATCCCCAATTTACACCTCAATAACATGTAATCTAGTCGAATTATTCGATGATAATTTGATATTATGGATTAGAAATGATCACAAGTGACTTACCTCAAGATTTCCCATGACTTATCGCTCAAAAATAGCCCCAAGACGCATTCTTTTTGTCCAAAAATGAGGGAATGAGCTAAAAAAAACAAGACAACTCAATAACAGACGATTCAGGTCGCTAAAAGCGCCCATTCTCGTCGCTAAAAGTGCCAAATCTGGTCGCCAAAGGTGCACACCAGATCCTGCCACACCAGCAATATTTATTTTTACTAAAAAGTATTTAACTCCACCAAATGAACTCGAAATTTGATGATTCTTATTACTATGAATCACAAATAATAATACGAACATAGCCCTTCAAGGGAAACTCAATTCGAAGCTCATTTGCTTAGTGCGATACCCATTTCACTTGTTAAACAATTAACTCAAGTTTCGTGTTGAAAACCCAGTCGCGACTTAATAAAATTAGTCCAAACTTTCTAGATCACTCCTAGAATTCATTATCAAACTTCCAGAAGTCTCTAAATCAAATTTCAATCGCTAGAACTAAAAATGGACCTTTGGATCATTACATGCTTATGCTCAGAACGACAAACTCTTCCAAAACTTATCCGAGCCTCATAGGACCCCGATCAAACATGATCACACACCCGATAACATCATTCGTACTTGTTCTAGCCTTTGGAACAATCAAAACAATATCGAAACATGGAATCACCTTCGGATTCAAGCCAAAGAATTCCAAAACTTTTGAATTCCAAATTCGATCAAAAAGTCTATCAAACCTCATCCTCTGAAATTTTTCACACACGCCAAAAATAACACATCTGACCTACTCCAATTTACGGAATTCCATTCCGACCCCTATCTCAAAATCTTACCCATCAACCGAAAAATGATAAAATTCTAATTTCGCCAATTCAAGCCTAAATCTACTCCGGACCTCCAAACACATTCCGGACACACTCCAAAGCCCCAAATCAGCTAACGAAGACAACCAAATAACACAAATTCAAATCCGAGATCATTTACAAACAAGTCAAAACTTTCAAATTTCAAGCTTCAAACTGAGAACTATTCTTCCAAATTCATTCCGATTACCTTAAAAAACCAAAACCGACAATTTACATAAGTTATAATACACTACACGGGGAAAGTCATGCCTGATGTGACGACCCGACCCGTCGTCTTATGAGTTACCGCCCTATTTTCCCCATTTTCAGCTTCTTTATGCTTCATTATCCGTATCTTGTGTAATCAGGCTGATTTGAAATGGTTTTGATAAGAAATGAGACACTTAGTCTCTTTAAAGAAGGCTTAAGTTGGAAAAGTCAATCGGATATTGACTTATGAGTTAGAGGGCTTGGATGTGAATTCTGATGGTCTGGTAAGCTCCGTTAGGTGATTTGTGACTTAGGAGTGTGATCGGAAGTGGTTTTGGAGGTCCGATGTAGAATTTGGCTTGAATTGGCGAAGTTACTATTTTGGCGATTTCCGGTTGATATGTGAGATTTTGATCTGGGAGTCAGAATAAAATTACGAGAGTTGCTGTAGCTTCATTGTGTAATTTGGGATGTGTTTGCAAAATTTCAGGTCATTTGGACATTGTTTGGTCGGGTTTTTTATCGAAAGTGTATTTCGAAATCTTTTAGAAACTTAGGCTTGAATTCGATGAGTTTTGGGTAATTTGTTGTTGTTTGAGGTATTTTGATGATTGGAACATGTTTGAATGATGTTATGAATTATGTTGGCATATATGGTCGGGGTCCCATGAGGCTCGGATAAGTTTTGGAAGAGTTTTTTGGAAGAAATTTTCCGTTTTGAGCATAAGCATGTAATGATCCAAAGGTCCATTTTTAGTTTTAGAGATCGAAATTTGATTTCGAGACTTTTGGAATGTTGATAATGAATTGTAGGACTGATCTGGAAAGTTTGGTTTAATTTCACCAAGTAGCGATTGGGTTCTTGACGCGAAACATGTGTTAATTGTTTAACGAGCGAAATAGATATCTCACTGAGCAAACGAGATCTGAATTGAGTTTCGATTAAAGGGCTATGTTCGTATTATTATTTGTGACTCATAGGAACAAGAGTCATCGAATTACGAGATCCCAGGCCCGAGAAATGAACTTTTGAGTAAAATTGTTTTCTGAAAATATTTAAGGAAAATGGAAATGAAATTTGATTAGAAAGTGATGGTATCGGGCCCGTATTTTGGTTACGGCGCCCGGTATAGGTCTTATATATGGTTTAAGAACATTATGTAAAGTTTGGTTGAAAACGGACATCGTTTGACGTGTTTCGGAGTCAAAATGGAAAATTTGATGTTTTATGAAATTTGAAAGAATTCTTGGATTTTAAAGATTAACTCGTTGTATATGACGTTATTTTGGCGATTTGATCGCATGGTTAAGTTCCTAGGATGTTGTTGAGTTCATGTATGAGTTTGTTTAGGAGCCCCAAGGGCTCGAGAGTATTTCGGAGGTGTCTCGGAGTGATTTCGGACTTAGAAAAATTGAAGAAATAGTACCCATGAACAGTAGCCATGAAAAGTAGTCAGTGAACAGTACCCTATGAATAGTGCCCATGAATAGTGTCGGTGAACAATGACGTGAACATAATGTTAAGTTATGGAAATGGGACTTCGAACCCATTTTCCATTTTTGCGATTTGGAGCTCGGATAGGGCGATTTTTGGACCGATTTTCATAGAGAATAATGGGGTAACTGTTCTTCACTCAATTTTAGTTATATTACTCGAATCTATTGCAAGTTTTATCGTTAATCCGTGAATTTAAGGGAGAAAAACTTAGAAACCCTCTCGGATATAATCGAGGATTTGAAGGTCGAAGCGATATGGGAAATTGTTAAATTTGGTATGGTTAGACTCGTGGGGATATAAGGAACACGTTGATGTAAAAATTTCTAAATTTCGGGATGTGGGCTTGGGGCTTGGGTTTTCGCTAATTTCCAGAATCTTGATATTTTTCGATTATTCTAAATGTGCTTTGTTCCCATAATGCATTGTGAAGTATTCATTCTGATTTTGACAGATTCGACGCACGTGGAGATCAATTCGAAGGCAAAGGCGTTGCGAATTAAAGAAATAGCCGGTTTGAGATTAGTAATAGATGTAAATGTTGTGTTGAGGGTTTGAAAACCCGAATTTGCACATCATAGTGCTATATTGAGGTGACTTGCACACTGGATAATGGGCGTGGGGTAAAGCATCATTGGGGATTCTGACTTGGTCCGTCCCGCTTAATGAAAATACTACCTAATTGCTTGGAGTTGAATTGATATCCTATTAAATGGATTAATTATCATAATTGGGCTTTGTGCCAACTGTTTGAATCCTTCAGGGATTGTTTTACTAGTTTCTTACCATGTGTACAGAAAATTGAACTCTATCCTAGTAGTAAATACTATTTTGCAAACTCAGCCACTTTTCTCAAAAACTTAGGACTTAAATAATATTTCTAATGAAGTTTGGGCTGAATAATTTAATTGCTATTGTGCCAAGAGGCTTATGTGATTTTGGATAGATTATGGGATCGGGCTGCGCACCGCAGCAGTATTATATTTATGGGATCGGGCTGTGTGCCGCAGCGGTATTATATTGATATTGATATGAGGCCGAGGGCCTAGATTTGATGCCACGAGATGGCTTGATATTGCGCTTGGGATGTAGGAGCCCCTCCGGAGTCTATACACACCCCCGATGAGCGTCGTCGATGATAAATAAATGGATGGATCGGGCTGCACGATGCAGTGGGTACTAAAGAGTATCGATTTATGTGTTGCATTGCATATTTTACTGTTATTATTTATTTCTCTGTTGCAACATTATTAACTTCGTTGGTTATCTTAATTGATGTTACCTGGTGAACTGTTGTGATTATAGCTTATCTTGTGCCTATTTAGGATTTCCTACTCTCAACCTTTATTTATGTTTGTTACTCTCTGGGTTGGAAGTACTCACTTTACTCCCTGCACCTCGTGTGCAGATACAGGTGCACCTACTGAGGCTGAGTGAGACTATCTTTATCGAGTATCGTATCCTGAAGCATTAAGGTAGCTGCATGGCATTCGCAGTACTGATCTTCCAATCTATCCTATTTATTTATTCCGCATTTTCTTTAGAAAAATATGTAGTAGGTTGATGCTCGTGTATTAGAGGCTCAGACTTGTGACACCTGATCGATGGGGCTTTATAGTAGTATTTCCACTTGGGTTTTCCGCATGTTTAACTACATTTCAGATTTTCAGTGTTATGACTTAGTAATTAATTGAGTTAATTGAATCATGAATTATATCAAAAGGGTTAAGGTTGTTAAATTGGTCGGGATTGCCTAGCAGTGTGTTGGGCGCCATCAAGATCGGGATTTGGGTTCGTGACAAGTTGGTATCAGAGCCTAGGTTACTTGGTCTCGCGAGTCATGTGCCGGTTTAGTAGCGTCTCGCGGATCGGTACGGAGACGTCTGTATTTATCCTCGAGATGCTGTAGAAACCTTTTGGAAACTTCACATTCTTGAATTATTATCGTGCGTCCTTGATTCAACTTGAAATATAACTCTTTGAATTCCTTCCAAGCATTCGTATGCGCGAACGAGCGCTCAGTATCAAAGGTGCCTCGATGGCTTGTGATTCCCTGATTGAAGGGCGAGACGTTATCTTTGTGAGTTTGATGTTAGGCTAGTCTGGAGGACTTGAGACCAGATCTTTGCATATGGCTTGAGCACCGAGGTGCTGATTGTGTAAGCAAGTGTTTTCAACTTATATGTTTGGTATTGTCCCTATTAGTAGGAATGATGGTTGGATAGCTATGTGATGAGTATGTTAGTACTGTGAGATGTATCTATATGACTTTGAAGTGACAAAGAAGGGCTGCAGGATGATAGATGAACTATTCGGTGTTTGATTTTCATTGTGATTAGATGTGTAGCCCCGAGTTATGGGTGCATGAAGAACCTTTTCATGTATCCTATTTGGAGTGAAGTAAATTTGATGTTACGGTATGATTTTTGACTCAACAAGATTAAGTGACTGTGTAATATGTATGACGGTTGAAGGTATACAAAATGTTAATTGGAGGCAAAGCAGGTGGGTTATATCCTACGGAGTATTCTAAGGTGGTTTGACCCTTATGTTGTCTATTAGAAGATCTCATTTACAAGTGAAGAATATGCATTGAAATATAAATTGGGCCGCGTAGAGAGTGGGCTTAACTATTGTGTGAGTGAATGCAAGAATTGCAGAAGAGTTAAAATTCCAGATGATTTGTGTTTCCACATGCCTATGAATGGGCGAGTTAAATCTCACTAGGGTATTATGGCAATAATAGGGTATATGCGTTATGATTTATTGAGTGCATTTTGATCTATGGATTTGAGCCAAGTTGGGGAGTTTGCTATTGATTAAGTTTATTGTACGATTATATGCTATGTTGGTTCTAATATGAGGCATGCTGGCGAATCAGTTTTGGTTGTGGAAATTAGGCCGAGAATGGCACGAGTGAAGGAAAATTTTGACAAGGATGTCATGAGCTCGGATGAGCAGGAAAGAAGTTTTGAAGTTTAAGGTGAGTTGGTATTGTCTTCAACATCACATGAGATCGGTGTTTTGCAAAAAGTGCTTTGCGTCCTGGTTAATGATTTTTTACCGCTTTTCAATGTTAGTGCGACTGGTGGTCTGGACGTACGCCGCAGATATTGTTGTGGTAGGTTGTGGAAGTGTGTCCCACGGGAAGATTATATAAGTATGGCATGTAGTCACTTGATTGATTAAAGATGTAAAGCAAGTATGAAGGTTGTGATGGTGTCGTTAAATTGAGGAATTCATGCCTGGAGGGCACTTGGCCTGCTGGGTTGTGAACTAGGGAGGATTACTCCGATTATGATGGTTGTTCTTGTGTGTTATGAGAAAAAGGGAGTTATTATGGACCCTTGGAAGGTTGTCAGACTAGTTTATTGTGATCAAAATCAGCTTGAAGTCAGTGCATAGACTTAATGTGAATAATGGCTCTATATCAGGCCATATGTGTTCATTTTAGTAATGCGGTCCTCATGGAGGAGCAGTCAGGTTGATTTTTCATTGCCAGATATTCCATGTAGTGATAAATTGCGCTGTGTCAATTGTGAGACGGCTTGGTAAATTGCTTATGTGTTGAGGATCCGCGTAGGAATGATATTATATGAGCAGCTTGGCTCGTGAAATTCAGATTGTATATCGCACCTCAGTTGTGCTTGAGTTTTGTAGCTTGTAGCTCTATATGTCCCTTAGAGATGTTATTATGGAGTTAGCATGCGTATGACCGACATTCGGTATTTTTATTGTAATGAGAAAATTTCGCTCGATGTGCATCTCCTTATGTGAGATCTATGTGTAGATCGGGTTGCACGCCGCAACAATGTGATGTTGAGTATAGTTCTCTATATGCTATTTTTGTATGCCTTAATTCCTATTTCTAAGGAAAGTCTGTATAAGTGTGTGAGCTTGGTAATTCCTTCCAAAGATCGTTTTCCTTTATATCGAACTCGAATTGGCAGCCTATTTGTACATTGAGGCATCATATGCGACTTTTGATTATGTCTGGAGTGGCTTATTGCCTGATCAGTTCAGTTCTGAATGGAAATTCATAACATTCATCGGCGGCATAGGCAGGTTTAGGTGAATAGAGAAATGATCTTCAGATGATTAGGGTGAATGATCTTCAGAAGATTAAGGAAATTGTATTGCTAACTGGATGTGATTTGATGATAGTATATGTCTCAGAAAAAAAAATAATGTGATTATTTCGGTAGTATTGCGGCACTTTCAGGCTGGATCGACTATTGGTATTCGAATTGCTTGTATGGCATATGGAAATTTTAGAGTATTTACCGTGGAATGATTGGGTATTAAAGGTGTTCATGTGTTCGGACGGCGAAATTGGGATCTGGTATGATGATTTGTGTGCCATATGGAGTTGGAGACTGGGAGTTCTCATGTACAGGCTAGGTTGTGGTTGTGGATCGTGTAGATCGGCACCGTTTAGCGGCAATCTGGATTTGGAGGCTCCAGTGGATCTTTGTTTGCTGGTATGTTAGATTTTGGATGTGATGTCAGAATTCAGACTGGTTGTCTTAGTGTTGCGTGATTCTAAACTACTACGCTTCGGGCAATACCGAAAATGCCACGGCCTGAGTGATGAAGTGCGTTGGATTATGTTCTAGCATATTGGTTTATATTTCAAATAACCATCGGACGGTTGGGAAGGATTGCTTTCTTAATTGGGCATTCGTGATGGATGTCAGTGCAAAGGATGCTATCATTAATTCAGTTCCGGTGTTGAGGGACTTTTCGGATTCGTTTCGGGTGGATAGGCATGTCGCCGGCCGAGATTGTTGATTTCGGTATTAATTTTGTGTCGGGAACCGTATCGTATGGCTCCGGTAGGAGTAGTAGTAGTGGAAGTCGAGCGGGATGAGCAATTGGGTGTTACTCGGTGAATAACATACCGGTTATACTCTATCAGGTTTGCGTGGTGTGCGTTATTTGTTTCACCATGGGTGTAATGATTTTCTTTGGCTCCGAACATCAATTGAGCATGGTTGTCAATTTCAAGCGTAGTGACTAGAGGTATTTCATGTGGAGTAGTACTTGGATGGGATCGCGCATTGAAGCAAAGCTGTGTGGAAACATGACCCTGCAGGTCAAATTTGTGTGTCCTATTTCTATGATGTGAGACAGGGTCTCAGCCTTGTGTTGTGGCAGTACTGGTGAGTTTGAGGTACAACTCTCTCAGTTGAGTCATTTTCATGATTCGAGTATGTTCGGACCGTTACTTATAGGTTCGCGTATTATACAAGTTGTAGCTTAGGCTTGTATTGAGGTGTCATATCACCAGAGTGGTGTGTTGGGTTCGAAGTGATCGTTGGGGTCATTAATGAATACGAACAAATTTAATTTCAGCATGTTTGATGGGTAAAAATCGAGGTTCGGTTCAAAAATTTGTTATGGTAATTGCCAGAGGAGAAATGGCCTCATGAATGGTTGATTTGAGCAATGATTATGGTTTATTGCGCGTATCAATTACCGTTGGCAGCATATAAAAGCGTTGGAACGAGACATTGGCTAATAAGAGATTTCTATTGGTACTTGGTTGTTGTGGGCAGCTACTGTGAATGGAAGTTATCGCTGCATGTGTTTGAGTTATCGGTATATCGTATAATTGCACCCGAGGTTGCAGGCATGGTCTATTACAGTCGGTTCAGATTTATTCTGAATATAGGTGTAAGGTTCTGATCTTCTGTATGATTCCGAAAAGTGAAAGATGGTTCTATGATTTATGGGCTAGACTGGATTGTGTGATTTTAGTTAAAACGTGTTATCGGACCCATGTGAGATAGGGTGACGTGGGATCACCCCCGGGTTTATGCTTGATAAGGTCATTCAGCTTTTGGTTGGCTTCTAGGACAACTCTGGGTACGCTCGAGGACGAGCATTTCTTTAAGTTGGGGAGGATGTGACGACCCGACCCGTCTTCTCATGAGTTACCGCCCTGTTTTCCCCATTTTCAACTTGTTTATGCTTCATTATCTGTATCTTATGTAATCATGTTGATTTGGAATGGTTTTGATAAGAAATGAGACACTTAGTCTCTTTTAAGTAGGCTTAAGTAGGAAAAGTCAACCACATGTTGACTTATGAGTTAGAGGGATCGGATGTGAATTCTGATGGTCTGGTTAGCTCCGGGAGGTGATTTGTGACTTAGGAGTGTGATCGGGAGTGGTTTTGGATGTCCGGTGTAGAACTTTACTTGAATTGGCGAAGTTAGTATTTTGGTGATTTCCGGTTGATAGGTGAGATTTTGATCCGAGAGTAAGAATAAAATTCCGAGAGTTGTTGTAGCTTCATTGTGTAATTTCGGATGTGTGTGCAAAATTTTAGGTCATTCGGACATTGTTTGGTCGGGTTTTTGATCGAAAGTGTATTTCGAAAGTTTGTAGAAACTTAGGCTTTAATTCGATGAGTTTTGGGTAATTTAATGTTGTTTGAGGTATTTTGATGATTGGAACAGGTTTGAATGAAGTTATGAATTATGTTGGCATGTTTGGTCGGGGTCCCATGAGGCTCGGATAAGTTTTGGAAGAGTTTTGGGAAGATTTTTGCCGTTTTGAGCATAAGCATGTAATGATCCAAAGGTCTATTTTTAGTTCTAGAGATCGAAATTCGATTTCGAGACTTTCGGAATTTTGATAATGAATTATAGGACTGATCTAGAAAGTTTGGTTTAATTTCACCAAGTCGCAATTGGTTTTTTTATGCGAAACATGTGTTAATTGTTTAACGAGCGAAATGGATATCTCACTGTGCAAACGAGCTCCGAATTGAGTTTCGATTGAAGGGCTATGTTCGTATTATTATTTTTGACTCATAGGAACAAGAATCATCGAATTCCGAGGTCCCAGACCCGAAAAATAAATTTTTGAGTAAAATTATTTTCTGAAAATATCTAAGGAAAATGGAAATAAAATTTGATTAGAAAGTTCAGGTATCGGGCCCGCATTTTAGTTCCGGTGCCCAGTACAGGTCTTATATATGGTTTAAGCACTTTATGTAAAGTTTGGTTGAAAACGGACGTCGTTTGACGTGTTTCGGAGTCAAAATGGAAAATTTGATGTTTTATGAAATTTGAAAGAATTCTTGGATTTTAAAGCTTAATTCGTGGTATATGATGTTATTTTGGTAATTTGATCGCACGGTTTAGTTCATAGGATGTTGTTGAGTTCGTGTATGTGTTTGTTTATGAGCCTCGAGAGCTCGAGAGTGTTTCGGAGTGATTTCGGACTTAGAAAAATTGCAGAAATATTACCCATCAACAGTAGCCAGTGAACAGTACCCCCGTGAATAGTTCCCGTGAATAGTGCATGTGAACAGTGTTGGACGGAATGTTAAGTTTTGGAAATGGGACATCAAACCCATTTTCCATTTTTGCAATTTGGAGCTCGGATAGGGCGTTTTTGGACAGATTTTCGTAGAGAACAACGTGGTAAGTGTTCTTAACTTAATTTTGTTTATATTACTCGAATCTATTGCAAGTTTTATCGTTAATCCATGAATTTAATGGAGAAAAACCTAGAAACCCACTCAGATATAATGGAGGATTTGAAGGTCGAAACGATATGGGAAATTGTTAAATTTGGTATGGTTAGACTCGTGGGGATATAAGGAACACGTTGATGTAAAAATTTCTAAATTTCGGGATGTGGGCTTGGGGCTCGGGTTTTCGCTAATTTCCAGAATCTTGATATTTTTCGATTATTCTAAATGTGCTTTGTTCCCATAATGCATTGTGAAGTATTCATTCTGATTTTGATAGATTCGACGCACATGATGATCAATTCGAAGGTTAAAGGCGTCGCGAATTAAAGAAATAGCCGGTTTGAGGTAATTAAAAGATGTAAATGCTGCGTTGAGGGTTTGAAAACCGAATTTGCATATCATAGTGCAATATTGAGGTGACTTACACGCTGGATAACGGGTGTGGGGTAGAGCTCCGTTGGGGATTGTGACTTGGTTCGTCCCGCTTAATGAAAATACTACCTAATTGCTTGGAGTTGAATTGATATCCTATTAAAAGGATTAATTATCATAATTGGGCTTCGTGCCAACTGTTTGAATCCTTCAGGGATTGTTTTACTGGTTTCCTACCATGTGTACAGAAAATTGAACTTAGTCTTGGTATTAAATACTATTTTGCAAACTCAGCCACTTTTCTCGAAAACTTGGGATTTAAATAATATTTTTAATGAATTTTGGGCTGAATAATTTAATTGCTATTGTGCCGAGAGGCTTATGTGATTTTGGACGTATTATGGGATTGGGTTGCACGCCGCATCGGTATTATATTTATGGGATCGGGCTACGCGCCGCATCGGTATTATATTGATATTGATATGAGGCCGAGGGCCTAGATTTGATGCCACGAGATGGCTTGATATTGCGCTTGGGTTGTAGGAGCCCCTCAGGAGTCTGTACACACCCCAGTGAGCGAAGTCGACGATAAATAGATAGATGGCTCGCGCTGCATGCGCAGTGGGTACTAGAGAGTACCGATTTATTTGTTGCATTGCATATTTGACTGTCATTAGTTATTTCTTTGTTGCAGCATTATTCATTTCGTTGGTTATCTTAATTAATGTTACCTGGTGAACTATTGTGATTATAGCTTATCTTGTGCCTATTTAGGATTTCCTACTCTCAGCCTTTATTTATGTTTATTACTCTCTGGGTTGGAAGCACTTATTTTACTCCCTTCACCTCGTGTGTAGATACAGGTGCACGTACTGAGGCTGAGGGAGACTATCTCTATTGAGTATCGTATCCGGAAGCATTAAGGTAGCTGCATGGCGTTCGCAGTCCTGATCTTCCCATCTATCCTATTTGTTTATTCTGCATTTTCTTTAGAAAAATATGTAGTAGGTTGACACTCGTGTATTAAAGGTTCAGACTTGTGACACATGATCGATTGGGCTATGTTGTAGTATTTCCACATGGGTTTTTCACATGTTTAACTACATTTCAGACTTTCAGTGTTATGACTTAGTAATTAATTGTGTTAATTGAATCATGAATTACTTAAAAAGGGTTAAGGGTGTTAAATTAGTCGGGATGTCCTAGCAGTTTGTTGGGTGCAATCACGACCGGGATTTGGGGTCGTGACACCTGAGAACTGGCGAGCGAAGTGCAAAAGCTCAAAACAACCAGTCGATTTATGTAAAAATACTATGTTGTCTTTCTTATACTCTTAGACGGATTTTAGATGCTCATGACTGGTGACACCTTGATGTCGAGCTCTATTTTGTTTCGACAGTTGATATATTTCACTCTGTTTTGGGATTATCATTATTAATGACTTGATTATGAATTATTATATTTGTTAATTAAAGTTGAAATTTGTATCAGTTGGCCTTGTCTTCACGAGAGGTGTCATCACGACCGGGTCTCGGTTTATGGTCATGACATATGACTACTGAAAAATAAAAATAAAACAACTATTACAATTTAGGTTCTTCACAGAAAAAAAGAAGAGAAATAGAAAATATGAAAAGAAACTCACATGCAAAGTTCCACTTTTCTGGGAAAGGCATGTTATGTTCTCCCACTAACCCACTTGTGGTAGTAGTAACAAAGAAAGCTTACCAACCACGATCCTTGTTATCTTCAGGGCTCACTAAAACCTCTTACTTCTGGCCACGATAGTAAACACCCCAGAACGAATAAGATGGATCAGATGATAAAAGACGAAGGGTAAAGCAACCAAGTTTGACAAGTTTCCAAGGCATGCGACGGCCATCGTACAATAGGCCCAATCCATCCTAAAAAAATTGAAGAAACGACAAAACTAATGATTACTAGATCAATAGGTGGTCTAAAACCCAACCTAAAGGAATAGGTATACACAAAAGAATAACCTGCTTTGAATGAGATGATTCTTTGATTTGCATTAGGAACTAAAATTAGGAAATCAAATTGTAACGACCAGACCGGTCGTTTTAAGAAATTAAGCCCCGTTTGGCGGCATAAGGTATGGAACAGCTTCGAAATATGAGTCGACTTGCGTGCATGGTGGAATTCGGCTTTCAGATGATTTAGAGTCAAATTTAGAGAAGAAACCTTGTTTTGGAAGTTAGAACGGTTAGAAGTTGATCGGAATTGGACTTTTGGGTAAACGACCCCAAAATGGGTCGTGAATGATCTCAACAGCTTCGTATGGTTATTTTGGATGTAGGTGCACGTCCGGATTCAGATTTGGAGGTCCGTAGAGTAAATTTAGGCATTTCGGCGAAAGTTGAAGTTGGAAAATGAAGAAGTTTGACCCACAGTTGACTTTTGAGATATCGGGGTCGGAATGTGATTCCGAGAGTTGGAA
>MU686469.1:191104-208228 GCA_026770625.1 Nicotiana glauca
TTTTGGTTATTCTTGTTGCCTAATTGATTTTTACTTGTTTAACTGTGGACATTTACCCCTCTATAGGCATACTATCTTTCCTAACTGCTTGTCTTTATTTGGAATGCCTCATTTTTATCTCTCGTGTAAATAATTGGTCTTAATTGGGAAGGAGTTAGATATTCCATGTTTAGTTTATATTTTCTTAATTGTAATTATTTGATTCATGTTAACTTCCTTGTTGTTGAACCAAGTATTATGAAATCGTTGTTTCATATTATTTCTCCCTTGTTGAGTGGTTCTTATTGCGCTTAATATTTCTCTGTTACAACTATTCCTTATGAGTTTGTTATACCGTCTTTTGGTGAACGGAATTCCTTGAGTTGATTCTCTTGCTTTGTTCGTATATATATAGATATATTGTCATTTATTGTGTTGTACTTGATATTGTGATGCACGAGGTTTCTGTCGTGCGGTTGTTGATATTGTGATGCATGAGGTTTCTGCCGTGCGGTTGTTGTTGAAAGGTTGCACGAGGTCTTTGCCGTACTATTATTGTTATTGATGATTTTCACATGCGGCGTAATAAGGCGGGATACGTTATATGCTTATATGTGGGTTGCGCATGTGGCAGAATAAGGTGGGACATTGTTATACACGTGTGGCAAAATAAAGCGGTGCCTATTATATTATTTATTGCACACGTGGCGAAATAAGGTGGGCTATGTCAGGCATTGATTGTATAGAGTTATGACGGACTGTTGAGGCATTCCTATTTAATTCTATTGTGATTGTGGGTTGTTTACCTGTATGAACATTACCGCTAGGGAGTTGTGAGGGAACATCGTACGTGCGGTCCGACCTCCTTTTCATGTTTGCTGGTTGGTAGAATTTTGTTAGAAACATTTGCACAAGCATACACGTAGCTGAACACTCCTATTAGAGGTGAATTCCCCCTGATTTTTCTAAGGGTGGAGGTACGCACTCGCTTTTCCATTATATTTGGAGATTGGCCCTAATTAGCCAGTTAGTTGTCGGTATGACAATGAGATTCATGGGGCACAAGATGCCAATTGTTAGATTTCAGATGCTGGGTCTTCGCGAGTTGTGGTTTGTCCGAGACTTGGTGAAATTGTTGAAAGAGTAGGATAAGACCTTCTGCGAACATCATTGTATGATATGAATTGTTGACTTGTTTCTTTTCTTTGCTGTGTTGTGACCTTAGGATTTGGGTTGTGATTCTGCCGCCGTTTGTATCATCATTTATTATATTCTTGTTGTTAATTGTTGTATTTATCTCTTATTGTGAATTGTAGAATTTTTGGTCGTTCATGCATTCTTTACATATTCATATGTCGTTACCATTATTCATATGATTATACTGTTTATCGACCGGTAGGTGCCTTGACTGTTCCTCGTCACTACTCCACCGGGGTTAGTCTTGATAGTTACTCGGCACCGCCGTGGTGTGCTCATACTACTCTTCTGCACATTTTTGTTGTGCAGATACATGTACTCCCGTTCAGTTCTGTCAGCCTTGGAAGGAGGCGTATTGGTAGAGACTTCAAGGTATATCTGCTACGTCCGCAGACCGAGGAATCCCTTTCCAGCGTTTTTGTAATAAGTATAGTTCTTCCAGTATTTTCTCCTTTGTGTAGATATTCTTGAGTCAGAGCCTCTTATGTATCCCTTAACTTGTTATTTGTGAGTTTCCGGGTTTTGGGGAGTTTTGTTAGCTTTGAGAATTGTTTTGGTATGTGTCGAGCGGCACCTTAAACCCTGTTTATTTTACCAGTTCAGTATTATTTATTTTCTTCTGCAAATTTTGGTTTATCTTCCGCATTGTTAGGCTTACCTAGTCATAGGGACTAGGTGCCATCACGACATGTTCATAGAGGGTAAACTGGCGTCGTGAGAAGTTGGTATCAGAGCTCTAGCTTCATAGGAGTCACAGGTCACAAGCCGGTTTATTAAAGTCTCGTGGATCGGTATGGAGACGTCTATACTTATCTGCGAGAGGCTATGTAACCGTTAGGGAAATTCAACTTCACTTGATTTCCCTGTCGTGCGAGAGTTTTGACATCCGCAATCCTTAACCTCTGTCTTCTACTCTCTCGCAGATGGTGAGGACACATACTACTCGAGGTGCTCAGGCACCCGCGCCCCCTGCTGCATCGGTCGGAGGTCGGGGCCGGGGTAGGGTTCGAGACCGCGCACGAGGTGCAGCGAGAGTGCCTGCGCGAGCTGCCGCCGAGGCACCACCAGTAGATCCAGCCAGAGTCCAGGCACCTGACACGCCCACTGCTACTACTACCCCAGCCATTCAGGAGACTTTGGCACAGTTCATGAGTATGTACACCACTTTGGCTCAGGCAGGATTGATTCCCCTTGCTGGAGCCACATCCCAGGCCGGGGGATGAGCATAGACTCCCGCCGCCCTCGCTCTTGAGCAGCGAGCGCATGTGGAGCAGGTCCCAGAGATTATTCCCGTCCCGCCTGCGGCACCAGTTCAGCCCGAGGGCATGGCAGCGGCTTCCGAGCAGGAGCAGATGAGACGAGAGAGGTTCAAGAAGTATGATCCTCCGGTGTTCAGTGGATTAGCATCAGATGATGCCTTGGGGTTTCTTGATGAGTGTTACCGTATTCTCCGTACTATGGGTATCTCTGGATCGAGCGGGGTTTCCTTCACTACTTTTCAGCTTCAAGGAGCCGCCTATGATTGATGGCGCACCTATGAGTTAGACAGTCCAGACGAGGCAACTTCACTGACTTGGACTCAGTTTTCAAATATGTTCCTGAGAGAGTTTGTTCCTCAGAGCCTCAGGGATGCATGGCCCACGAAGTTTGAGAAATTGCACCAGGGTGCTATGACCGTCTCGGAGTATGCTGTCAGTTACACTAGTTTGGCTAGACATGCCTCAGCCTTGGTTTCTACTATTCGCGAGAAGGTTCGCCGGTTCATTGAGGGGCTTATTCCTAGCATCAGGTCCAGCATGGCCCGTTAGATTGAGATGGATATTCCATATTAGTAGGTGGTGAACATTGCTAGGAGGGAGGATAGAGGGTATGCATGCTAGAGAGAGAGAGGGAAGGTAGGGTCAAGAGAGAGAGAGAGAGAGAGAGAGAGAGAGAGAGAGCAGACGAGACCAGGAGCGAGAGTTTGAGGAGGCAAGGGGTCCTCGTAGACCGAGGATATATATAGGTCCTTATTTTGGAGGCAGTGTGCGTCATGGTAGAGGTTTTACGGGTCAACCAGTTCAGTTCGCGCTTCAGACTCAGCATGGTAACTCAGGTGATCAAGGGTCTCGGAGTACCCGTACCGCATAGTTCCCACCGACTCGTCAGCAGAGAGGGTGTTTCGAGTGTGGAGATACTAGCCACATGGTGAGAAATTGTCCCAGACTTCGGACCGGTGTTTCCCAGCGAGATATTCAGGCTGGTAGAAGGCGCCCAAGAGGGGGAGGCCCGGCTCGTTGATGTATTCCATATGGTAGGCTTGAGGCCGGTGCGCCAGTTGAATGACATTCAGGTACGGATTTGGTTTATTGTTGAGGGGCACTATCTGTAGTTCATCACAGTTCTACTTATCGGGGCGAATTTCCTTGTTTGTTGCTCCATTTATGGGAGCGCTTCATGATTTGCACTCCGTCTATGTGATTACCCTATTAGGAGGTTTTATGAGTGATAGCCGTGTCTATCATCTGATTTTACCCGTTGTCGAGAGTTACGAGGCTAGTAGTATTCTCCTGTTATCTGTTTTGGTAGGCTTGATGTGACTTTTGAGCAATCTTGGTTACGAACTGTGATTTCTATGCTCCACCGGTGTGGGAGCTGCTCTGTGTTGTAAATTGTAGACGGAATGGATCTAGTGAGAGTCTCTAGATGGGTTGATGTATGCCCTAATTGTGATTTAGTGGTGAGGGCAGGACCCTCGTGATTTCAGGTGATTGATATGTTGAGATCGGGATGTGTAATGCGGTAAGAGGTTATATCAGTATAGATCATAGTGAGTATTTTATATGCTGGTTTATCTTTCTTGTTGTATGTTTTGTGGATTTTTGTTTAGAATAATTTGTGCTAGTCTGATTTGTTTGTTAGTTCCCCTATGTGTTTCCTTTCTTATACTAGTCATTTCCGTTCTATGCTTCTTAAGTTTAGCTTGTGGGATATGTACCCGTTGGTGTTGGCTGAGGTTTGGTTATTCGGGTGTCTGTTATGCGGTTTTCGTTGTTTTTGTATCATCGCCAGTGTTGTGGAGGTTTGAAAAGAGTTCCTGAAGAATATGAGGTTTATGGCCTGTACGGATTTGATCTCAGGCCAGTATTGCTACCGAAAATGTTATTGTGAACCTATGTGTGAGGTGTCATGCTGTGTGGCTGTAACCTGTGTGTGTTGGCTCGTATTGAAATAGCTGGTTGCGACTGTTATCAGACATGAATTTAGGATCGGGTCTTTAGGAAACAGATTGAAGGTGAGAATTCTCGCTTGAAGGCCTACTGGTATTGCTAGGAAGGTTAAATTTCAGTTGAGATGGTGTCGTCAAGCTTAAGTGGATTAGGGTGACGTGGGATCACCCACGGGTGTATGTTGGAAGTGCGCACTCAGTGACTTGAGGACTTCGAGGCAAATCCTAGCATGTTCGAGGACGAACGGTGGTTTTAAGAGGGGGAGGATGTAACGACCCGATCGGTCGTTTTGAGAAATTAAGCCCTGTTTAGAGGCATAAGGTCTGGAACAGCTTCGGATAATGAGTATCGACTTGCGTGCGTGGAGGAATTCGGCTTTCAGATGGTTTAGAGCCAAATTTAGAGAAGAAACCTTGTTTTGGAAGTTAGAACGGTGAGAAGTTGACCGGGATTGGACTTTTGGGTAAACGACCTCGGAATAGGCCGTGGATGATCTCAACAGCTTCGTATGGTGACTTTTCACTTAGGTGCATGTCCGGATTCAGATTTGGAGGTCCGTAGAGTAAATTAAGTCATTTCGACGAAAGTTAAAGTTTGAAAATGAAGAAGTTTGACCCACAGTTCACATATTGGGATATCGGGGTCGGAATGCGATTCCGAGAGTTGGAACGACTCCGTTATGTCATTTTGGACTTGTCTACAAAATTTGGCATCATTCCGAGTTGAATTGATAGGTTTCGGCATGAGATTCTTTATTTGAAGACTTGGAAGTTCCTAAACTTGATTTTTTGTTTGATTTGTCGTTTCGATGTTGTGTTAAATGATTTGGAACTTCGAGCGAGTCCGTGTTAGGTTATATGAGTTGTGTGTGTGATTGGTTGAGGTCCTGGGGGCCTCGGGTGTGTTTCGGATGCTCAACAGGCGAAGTTTGGAGTTAGAAGGAAAATTGCAGCAGGGCTACTGGTATTTTCGCTTCTGCGGCTTGGGAACCGCAGAAGCGATGGAGGACCTTTGGGCAGGAGCCGTAGGAGCGAAGGAATTCCCGCATAAGCGGGCTCGCTTCTACGATGAAATAACCACAGAAATGGAAATTGGGAAGCTTAAGGAAATCGCAGAAGCGGTTGTTTTTCCGCAAAAGCGGGACCACAAAAGCGGGACCGCAGATGCGGTCTCTGGACCGCAAAAGCGAAAATCACTGGTATGAAATAGAATAATGCGAGGGTTAAATCCAAATGTTAGAAAAACCAATTGGGAGCTCGGAAAAAGGCGATTTTGGGTGGAATTTGAAGAGAAGATCATTGGGTAATGTTTTTTTTGACCCTATATAGTTGTATTCCATTAATATATAGTTAAATCTACCATTAGAATTCGAATTCAAGGTCAAAATGGTGGAAAATTGTATGAAACTTCTTAGACTTAACTATTGGTTTTTAAGGGGGCATTTGACCTCCGATTTGGGAGATTTTTATATGGTTAGACTCATGAGAGTACGAGGGTTCTAAAAATGTGAAAATTATTCGATTCCGAGACGTTAGATGGAGGGGCATTTTGGTCATTTTACCTATTTGCGTGCCCTAGCTTTAATATTTATAGCGGAAGCAGTTGTTTATAATATTATTTACGATGTGTAATTGAATTGAATTGATTTGAGCCATTTAGAGTCGGATACTCGTGGCAAGAACGTGGTTGCTAGTTTATTTTAGCCGGTTTGAGGTAAGTATCTTGCCTAACCTTTTGTGGGGGAGTTCCCCTTAGGAATTGAGTCTTCCTTGCTAATTGTATTCCTTGTACGCGAGGTGACGAGTGCGTGCTCGAATTTATTAGTTGGAAATTGTCCATTTTTGGCTCTTGGATCCTTATAATCACCGAATATGAAGTTGTTCTTGATACGATGGAGTTCCATGTTATTAGTTTCACGTCTACATGACTTACTTGGAATTTATTGCCTTTTTTGGTTATTCTTGTTGCCTAATTAATTTTTTCTTGTTTAACTGTGGACATTTACCCCTCTATAGACATACTATCTTTCCTAACTGCTTGTCTTTATTTGTAAGGCCTCATTCTATCTCTCGTGTAAATAATTGGTCTTAATTGGGAAGGAGTTACATATTCCATGTTTAGTTGATATTTTCTTAATTTTAATTATTTGATTCATGTTAACTTCCTTGTTGTTCAACCGAGTATTATGAAATCGTTGTTTCATATTATTTCTCCATTGTTAAATTGTTCTAATTGCGCTTAGTATTTGTCTGTTACAACTATTCCTTATGAGTTAGTTATACCGTCTTTTGGTGAACAGAATTCCTTGAGTTGTTTCTCCTGCTTTGTTATTATATATATATTGTCATTTGTTGTGTTGTACTTGATATTATGATGCACGAGGTTTCTGCCGTGCGGTTGTTGATATCGTGATGCACAAGGTTTCTATCGTGCGGTTGTTGTTGAAATATTGCACGAGGTCTTCGCCGTACTGTTATTGGTATTGATGTTTTGCACATGCGGCGTAATAAGGTGGGATATGTTATATGCTTATATGTAGGTTGCGCATGTGGCAGAATAAGGTGGGACATTGTTATGAACGTGTGGCGAAATAAGGCGGTGCCTATTATATTATTTATTGCACACGTGGAGAAATAAGGTGGGCTATGTCAGGGATTGATTGTATAGAGTTGTGACGAACTATTGAGGCATTCCTATTTGTTTCTATTGTGATTGTGGGTTATTTACCTGTATGAACGTTACCGATTGGGAGTTGTGAGGGAATATCGTACGTGCGGTCCGTCCTCCTTTTCATGTTTGCTGGTTGGTAGAATTTTGTTAGAAACATTTGCACAAGCATACACGTAGCCGAACACTCCTATTAGAGGTGAATTCCTCCTAATTTTCTAAGGGTGGAGGTACGCTCTCGCTTATCCATTATATTTGGGTGATTGGCCCTAGTTAGCCAGTTACTTATCGGTATGACCATGAGATTGATGGGGCACAGGATGCCAATTGTTAGATTTCAGATCCTGGGTCTTCACGAGTTGTGGGTTGTCCGAGACTTGGTGAAATTGTGGAAAGAGTAGGATAAGACCTTCTACGAACATCATTGTATGATATGAATTGTTGACTTGTTTCTTTTCTTTGTTGTGTTGTAACCTTAGGATTTGGGTTGTGATTCTGCCGTCGTTTGTATCATCATTTATTATATTCTTGTTGTTAATTGTTGTATTTATTCCTTATTGTGAATTGTAGCATTATTGGTCGTTCATGCATTCTTTACATATTCATATGTCGTTACCATTATTCCTATGATTATACTGTTTATCGACCGGTAGGTGCCTTGACTGTTCCTCGTCACTACTCCTCTGGGGTTACTCTTGATACTTACTCGGTACCGCCGTGGTGTGCTCATACTACTCTTCTGCACATTTTTGTTGTGCAGATACATGTACTCCCGTTCAATTTTGCCAGCCTTGGAAGGAGGCGTATTGGTAGAGACTTCAAGGTATATCTGCTACGTCCGCAGACCGAGGAGTCCCTTTCCAGCTTTTCTGTAATAAGTATAGTTCTTCCAGTATTTTCTCCTTTGTATAGATATTCTTGAGTCTGAGCCTCTTATGTATCCCTTACCTTGTGATTTGTGAGTTTTCGGGTTTTGGGGAGTTTTGTTAGCTTTGAGAATTGTTTTGGTATGTGCCGAGCGGCACCTTAAACCCTGTTTATTTTACCATCTCAGTTTTATCTATTTTCTTCCGCAAATTTTGGTTTATCTTCTGCATTGTTAGGCTTACCTAGTCATCGGGACTAGTTGCCATCACGACATGTTCATGGAGGGTGAACTGGGGTCGTGACACAAATTTACAATGATATTCTCTCCGTACAAGGGAAATCAAACCCTTAGTAATCTGGAAAGGGTAAACGTCAGCGCGATCGTGAGAATTCATGGAAGTGACTTGATTTCTAATCGATTCTCTATCAGTAAAGAAGGAAAGTTCAGAGGGAATAATCTCATTAACAATGGGTTCACAAAGTGGTTCTGGAATCCCAACTTCTGATAGAAGATCAATGTGAAGAAGAAGCCCTAATTCTAATGGACGATATGCCAGTGGTACTGTGTTGAGAAGAAGAATCACAGATACAAATGGATCCTAAACTACTTAACCTTCCACCTATTGTACTTTCGGTGGGAGCGGACGAAGGGGAAGTTCATCACCTATAACAACTTTATGAGGATCAGCATTTGAAGAAGTCATAGTTTTATGAGAAAGAAAAATGTGACGAAGAACGAGAACTATAGAGAAAAAAGAACACAGTAGAAAGTTTTTCATAAAAACAAAGGCAAATGAGGTATTTATATGAAGAAACAACCATCACGTAAAGGATGTCATGATGGAATTGTTATGATGAAACAGTTACTTCATGATAGATGCAGCCATAGAAAAGCCCTAGAAATGGCTGAAGAGTCGCAGACCTAATTAATGAAGGCCACGTGGGACATGCATTAAATGGAAGTGACATATGACCCATTGGTTATGGAGAAGACGTAATGATACATGGGAAACGGAAGCAAAATTCAAGCCATAAATGAATACCACTTCTCAAATATTCAATAGCAGAATATTAGGCAAGTAGGGGGACTATCTATATTGGTAAAAATAAATATTACACGTTGATTTATACGAGTGGTTGATATGACAAAATGCGTGGATTAGTAGGAAAGAAATAGTTGTAAAGATGCATTAAAAGAGGCACGAGTTGTAATAGATACGAGCAAATAACCCACGAGAGGAGATAATATGGTCGCTCAAGTTTAAATGGTTATATGAAGAGGTACTGGCTGAATGAATTAAGACAGTAAAAAGGAAAGATTCATAAGTCATCAATTAATGAGCGTGAATGATCTCAAACGTTACATAATCTGTATGGACAATTACGATTACCAATTGTAAAGTCTCATTAAAACTATTAATGTTCA
Source organism: Nicotiana glauca (assembly GCA_026770625.1). Classification (NCBI taxonomy): domain Eukaryota; kingdom Viridiplantae; phylum Streptophyta; class Magnoliopsida; order Solanales; family Solanaceae; genus Nicotiana; species Nicotiana glauca. Next base: position 200,450 of record MU686469.1, read on the forward strand.
TAATGATTTGGTCATAAAAGGGAAAGACACTGTACCTATAGACTCCTATTAATGGGAAAGAAATATCATTTGTATAGACAAGTTCTGATTATTATTGGAATACAATTACCTTCTTTTGCTTACTATTGGCTATATTTGCTATCTCATGTTCTAATTTCCTTTCTTATCAATTAGTAAATTAGAATCTCTTGATTATCAGTAGCCCGAGTACTTCTTAAAATAACTTTTGACCGAATTACATAATTTTTGGTTAAACAATTAGATCATATGTTTATAGATTAATATTTTGTCAAACTATATTTGCATCGCTCAGGTTCTAACATTAGTTTCACAGGAAAACCAAAAGTCTTAATAAATAATAATGTTTTATTAAAAGTTGGCCATCTGAACAGTTTACATTTGTGGAAATTTCACTCCATATTTTTTTTATCTTTATAGATTTTATATTTGCATTCTTCCACAATATGATATGATACGATATAATATGATAATGTGATTAAACCACACCCTTAAAGTTTATTTATTTATTTTTTAACGGAAAGTACAAATGCCGGAAAAAGAAAAAGAAAAAAAAGGCAACATTAAGCCTTATCTCCCATTAAAGGTTTCAACAATAGATGAGCACGAAGGTTTATAGCTATTAATTATTTTGACTTTTGGGCATTTTGTAAAGTAGAGATTGCAGTTAAGATAACAACATTCCTTCTGCTTATAAAATTTTCTTCCCATCTTTTGATTATCCTTTTGATACAAACAATGAAGCCTTTCTTTTCAATAAACTATAGTAGTAAACTTATTTTTTTTTATTACTTTTATCAATTTTGTTTCTTTTTCAGTCCACCTACCATTACGTAAAAACTCTTGTATGTCCTCATAATCATCAGACTCAATTATTCAAATGAATCATTTACTTTCTTTACATTTAAAAATTAAACTTACAAATGAATATTTTAATAGAAATGGGTAAAAAGTAACCCTTCGGGTTTATGTTTACAATGACTTGACCCAATAGTACCCTATCCACAAAATTAAACCGTATAAATATTTGTTCTTCATTCTCTCATTCTCTTCTTCACGGTCCAAGCTCTCGATCAATGGCAGCACCTTTCCCTTTTACTGTATATTGACATCAGATAAGTAAATATCATCAATGCTGGACCTAGCTTTAGGTTGTTAATCATTCTTTTACATTCTACAAAGATTTATTTCGTTTATGCTTTCGACAGTATTGCAGATAAATTCGCTTATTGTATCACTCATTTTTTATTTTGCGCAAGCAAATTACAAAAGTAAACCCATTGATAAAAATCAACTAATCTCACTTATAAGGTGTTTGTTAGTTTTAATTTGACTTTAAAATCTTTTGCTTTTTATTTCCATGACAAAAAAGAAGTAGAATATAAGGTTAGGTTTTCACAATCACCTCTTTTGCACCATCCTCTATCTCATCCCTTTGGCCCACCTCTATAGCAACCCCTTTTCTCTTTATTGTTTTTTTTTCTTTTCTTTTTTTGGGAGAGATTTATTGATGGATTTGACATTAAATCGAATAGATAGAGAAAAGGAAGAAGGAATTAGAGTAGGCTAATAGTTGAGGGGATTTTGATTAGCCGTCTGGAATAAAAAGGATAGGTTTTGTGATAAGGTACCATGTATTGGGTTTTGTCACTCTAGAAATAAATAGGGATGACCGAAATCGCTTAAATATCCTCCCCGTGGTACCTCCATTAACCGGAGAGTATTTCTGATTAATAGTATAACAAATCAATTCTTTTGACCCAATAGTATAACGAATAGTAATAGTAAATAATATATGATAGCAGAGAGGTTCCTTTTTGTCTTTTGATCAACCTAACTTGCACTAGGGACATAACTAATTAAAAGAATGATTATTATTCACAAAAATTTCAACAAAAATTTCCAAAATTTTCATTTCATTTCGTGTCGCTCTGCCTATTTGATTTAATTAACTGAAAGTAGCTTAAAATTATCGAATATTAAAAACAACTTTTAAGAGCTCTAAATAATTTGCTGGGTCTATGAAAATTAATCCACCTTACTGGGAACATAATCCGTCGAATCTCGCCACTCAATCCGTGGCCTTCCCCGGCATAGCCAACATCGCCGTCTTAGCGCAACTGCCTAGAATAACACAACACTGAGACAACTAATCTATACTCATATCATATCCCAAATCAAACATACCCAAGCAACAAAGGATCCACTCAGCTCTCCAATTCCATAAAGCACATGAATCACTATATTTGATCTCATTTCCGTCGTCCGAAAACAGACCACACCTCTAATACCCAATCACCCTACGAGGGGTACTCCTATAATTCTTCGGTGACACCAAGCAAACTCGAACATCAGCAGACGATCAAACAAGAGAGTGCCGCAATACTAATAAAGTATCCTCAACTCAAACCCATTGCTCTTTCTAAAATGTATACTCTCATCATGTCATACCAGCAAGTAATATAATTTATCTAGTCATCATAAATTGTTCATGCTGCTTATCAATTTATGACCTCCCTTTCAGAGCTGAACCATGACCTAACACATGCAATTCTCAATTCTCCACAGCATACCGCATACACCATACCGTCCTAGGATGAACATGATAACTTCATATCCCTTCTAATCCATCAGTAGTTACGTACTAAACTAGCCAAGAACTTTCCATTGATCCCATATAGAAGAAAATCACTACATATACCACGCTCCTCACGCTCGTAGCAAATTTACATCTCTAACCATGGTAGAAACCGTCAAGAACTCTCAGCATTCCATTTTCTTAAAACTAAACCATCATGACTGAATCATACTAACTCAACCAAGTTACAAAAGTCACTAAAACCCAAGATCATTCCCTTGAAACACTTGTATACTCTCATTACTTCATAAGCACCCAAAAAGCTAATCGTATCCGGCCCACTACCAAGCTATCCCATCTATCCGCTTTTCCTTCTGGTTTACCATCAACCTGATACTCCTTCATACTATAAAACCATATTTTCCTCAAGCCAAACTCACTACACAAGACCCAAGCATGAAAACACATCGTCTAAGGCTCATAAGCCGCTGATACTCTCTTAAATATTCCCAAAAGCGCCCCCTTCAAAATACCTATCCTGAAGGGAGTTCATGCGAATCCAAAGACATTTAATTTACCCTCCTGATACAGATATATAAAATCCCATAATGATATAGAAATACCATGAGTCTTGACACCCTCCAATGCAAATCTCTGTTCTAGCCAAATATACAATAGGAAAATCTCTAATTGTTACATGTGAATATCTTGAACCCATTAGAACCACTCTCGAGAGTCATCCACTCTACTCAAACTGCAGTTAATTTGATTAAATGAAATGAACATCATGTGCTTCATTAGTACTCCGACACCGCAGAATGTAACCTCATTCCAATATAACCAAGCAACTTCCTGCCCTATGCACCGAACATCCTTTACCAATGACGACTCAAGACATTTCGTGATTTTTACACACCTATGAAGCATACTATAACCTTTGTCAAGAGCTTTCCTTTACTCGACCCATTCCCGGTCTCAATCTCCGTAGGCCATAACTAATTCACCTGTATGCCTCAACTGGTCCAACATAGCACATAATCGTACAGTCAACTAATCGATAGTAGGCTCCCCTACTAGGCTTGAAGCCATAGATCAAAACACACGTGATAACTCATATTTCTTATACTCTATTTCTGCCATAATATTATAGTGAGATTAAACTCCTGTCACGACCCAATTCCCAAATCCGATCGTGATGGTGCCTCTCGTGAAGACAAAGCCAGCCAACAGAACAACAATGCCTTATTTAATAGTTAATAAACATAAATGGATGAATGTTACGACTTAATGGCATTAATAACTGATATGTACCATCCAACACAGTCTGACCGGGGTGTCACAAGTCACGAGCATCTAAAGAAGACTAAACACCACTACAGGGCCAATAATATATACAAACTAAAATCTGGAGTTCAAAAGATGAAGTCCGGTGCCGCGAACGCTGGCGGTCACCTTGCTCAGCTACAACAGTAATACCTTCAATCCGCTAATAACCCGCTATTGGGTGAACAATAACTGCAACTGCACACGAGGTGCAGGGAGTAACGTGAGTACTTCCAACTCAGTGGTAATAGACATATATAATGACTGAAAGTGAGAAATCCCAAGATATTACAATGCAAAGCTATAAACAATGATTCAACACATTAAACGGTAGGGCAACAACAAGCAATGACTGGTAAAACAGATAGATATTTATGCATGAATGCAATGCAATGCACATGACCGCTGCGGTGCGCAACCCAATCCATTTGGGTGCCCGCGCTCACTGTGGGGGTTCAGACTCCGGAGGGGATCCTACAGCCCAAGCGCAATATCATCGTAACATTCGCTGCGGCATGCAGCCCGATCCACACTCAGTCCAGATATATGCATGTAAGCAACACATGCACAGTCAAGTTTATCATTTTCAGTTCCAATTATTAGGAATTATAGATTAAGTGTTTCAAACTTTAGAAATTTAATAATCATTTCGAGACAGTGTTTAACTCAGAACTGATATCATGAAGACATGCTAAGCATCATGGAAACAGTGATGCTAATCCCTAAGGGATCCAAATAATCGGTATGCAACCCAAATATGCTCATAGCAATCCAAGTAGGATGTTTACCAATCAATTCCTAGTCGATAACACATTATGAACATCACTCGGACGGACTAAGACATAGTCCTCCAATCACAAACGACCCCGCACTCACCGTAGAGTACGTGTCTCGCCTCAATATAGCGTGACAGTGTGATATACCGGGTTTGAAACCCTCAGGTCATCATCTACATCTATTACTCACATCAAGCCAGCCACAAGACTATTCAGCTATGACTTTTCCTGTCGAATCCAGCTCCTCACACGTCGAATCATGCCAAAACCACAACGTATACATTACAATAGGCTAAAGAAAAATAACCCATTCAAAAGAACTCGAAAAACACCAAAAATCTCGAAGTTGGCAAAACCCGAGCCCCGGTCCCACTTCTCGAAAAATTACAAAATTCATATCACTAGATTCCTCGTCTCTCCATGAGTCCGTACAAATAAAATTCATCAAAATCGGAGTCCAAATGCTCCCTCAAATCCCAATTTCTCATTTAAAAACCCAAGACCAAGTTCTTAAATATTTCACCCAATTTTTAAACAATCAAAGGTAGATTCTTCAATAAAATAGCGTTTCTAGGTCACAAAACTTACCTCCAGTCGATTCCCGTCAAAACTCTCTTCAATTTCTACCCAAAAGCTCTTGAGGTGGTTCAAAAATGGTGGAAATAACAAATGGGTCGTGGATGAAATTATATAAAAAACCCTTCTGCCAGCTAATAATTCTTTATACACGAACGCGATGGCCAAAAATTCCACTGGGTCACTTTACTCTACGCGAACGCGATGCACAGCCAGGCCCCACTACGCAAACGCGTCCCCCAGTTCGCGAACGCAAAGTGCATTGACCAGGGCCCCCCAAACTCATTCTACGCGAACGCGGGGTCCTACCCACGAACGCAATGACCAATAGAATCAGGCCTACACGAACGCAGCCTATGCCACGCGAACGCGAAGGCCAAGAACTTACACCTACGCGAACGTGACTGGACCTATGCGAACGTGAAGGCTAAATTAAGCCTGCAACTGCTGTTGCATTTTCTGCAACTAACCAAGACCAATATCCTTCTGTTTGATCACCCAGAATCACCTCGAGGCCCCCGGGACCTCAACCAAAAACACCAACATACCCCAAAACATCATACAAACTTGTTCCAATCATCAAAACACGTCAAACAACACAAAAATCATCCATTCACCATGGATTCTAGCCTAAGTTTTCTTCAAACTTCCGAAACTCACATTCGATCAAAAACCAAACCAAACGACGTCCGAATGACCTGAAATGTTGCACACATATCCAAAATGACCGAACGAAGCTACAACAACTCTCGGAATTCCATTCCGACCGTTGGATCAAAATCTCACCTATCAACCGGAATTCGCCAAAATACTAACCTCGCCAATTCAAGCCTAATTCTACACCGGACCTCCAAATTCAATTCCAATCCTTCCTAAGTCACAAATCATTCCCCGAAGCTAACCAAATCACCGGAAATCACATTCGAGCCCTATAACTCATAAGTCAATGTCCGGTTGACTTTTCCAACTTAAGCCTTCCTTAAAGATACTAAATGTCTCATTTCTTATCAAAACTAATCCAAATCAATTCTAACACACCACCAACCGATAACGAAACATGAAGAACCATGAATTGGGGGAACAGAGCAATAACAAGTGAGACGACGGGGCCGGGTCGTCACATCCTCACCAACTTAAACAATCGCTCGTCCTCGAGCGTACCCAGAGTTGTAATAGAAGCCAACCAATAGCTAAATGACCTTACAAAGCATATACCCGGGGTGATCCCACGTAACCCTTTCTCACATAGGTCCGATAATACAACACAACTGAATCTTTCATAGTCCATCTAGACCATAAACCATAGAACCACATTGCGCTTTCCGAAATCATACCCAGAATAAACCCGAACCAGCTGAAATAACCCACACTTGCAACCTCGGGTGAAATCATACAATATACCACACAATCCAACACTCGAAACGATAGTCTCTATTCACAGCAATTGCCCACAATACCCAAATACCGATAGAAACCTCATATTAGCTAAAGTCTTATTCCAACACTTTCATATACTTCCAACGATAAATAAAACACGCAGTAAGCCGTAGCCATTCCTCATATCACTCATACACGAAGCCACTTCTTTCTTGACTAATACTACAACAGATATCTGGTCCAAACCTCGATATTATCCTTCTAACAAGCTGAGATCAAATCTGTTCATATTCACTAATGACTCCAATGATCACCTCGAATCCTACATACCATTCTGGTGATATGACACCTCAACACCGGCCTAAGCCACACTTGCATAATACGCGCAGCAATAAAAAACGACCTGAATATACTCAAATCATGAAATTGACTCAAACGAAAGAGTCGTAGCTCAAGCTCATCAATACCATCACAATACAAAGCTGAGACCCTATCTTGCATCATAGAAATAGAGTACCTGAGTAATCCTCGAAAGGTCATAACTTCAAGTGGCCTCGCCACCACGCGCGATCCTATCCAAACACTGTTACACATGAAGCACCTCAAGTCACCATGCTCAAAATAGACAGCCACGCAGAGATTGATGTCTGAAACCAAGGAATCCATCACACCCACGGTGAAGCAGGTAATATACACCATCGAATCCTGAAAGGACACAACCAATGCGCCATTCGCCGAGCAACACCCAATACGGACTTTCCTCAGAAATCAGGAAGCAAGACATACCAAGTAACATATGGAAAACTATTCTCAATATTACACTGTTGCGGCGTGCAATCCAATCCAGATAACATACCCGTGGCGGCGTGCCACCCGATCCACACAAATATCTCACATAGGGAGATGCACATCGAGCCCAATTTGCTCATTATAACAAAATACCGAGTATCGATCGTAAGCAAACTGAGTGCATAATGGTATCTACATGTAGCATTGTAAGCCACAAAACTCAAACACAATCCGAAAATCATAATGCCCTACAACACGGAAAAGCATCTCATAGATCTCCCCAGATCACTAGCAGGTTCAATAACGATAGATTCAACCTATCCCTCAACAATACATATCGGG
>MU686470.1:23475-33915 GCA_026770625.1 Nicotiana glauca
ATTTTTTTTCTTCCATTGTCGTATCTTTAACTGAGTCTGTATTGATTCCAAGGATTTGTAGCTCTTTCGAGACAACTTTCTTCCATGTGATTTTACTCTATCTGTCTTCTTTTAACACCTCTCCCATCATAATTTTACACCTAAGGACCGATGCATCTGTACCTGGACAATTTATAAAAGAAATTTGGGGCACGTGAGCTCATGATCTCTCGGTAAAATTAGATATTTAAGGTTGGCTTGAGCTTCCCTTGGCGTACCTTCGTTACCATTACTAAGAAAGCTCCGCAGAAGACTCCAAAGGAGTAGGAATTGGCTCACTAGGTTCTTCAACTAAAAATTAGTCAAATCGCAAAATTCCTTACTACAATCCTCCTTCGATGCCTACTTATTTAGGTCTAGCTGACCCAGCTATCTTTTTTCTGGATTGAGTAGAAAAGAGATATATGAAGTTCCTTCTTTTCAATGGATCACCAATAGAACCGTTGGTTCTTCAGAATCTAACATCATGACCACCTTTAAAGAAAATATGGTCAGAAATCCATAATATTGCCAATCTTGGAGAAAGGTGATTGGCTAGGATCGGGCTATTGGATCGAGCAAGGTTAGGTCTCGCGAAGATCTTCGATCCGAAACTTACCTACTCTCTCTTAGAGGATGAACTACCTTGATCCATCTTCGGCTTTGATTTGGTATGCTCAGAAGCTCCAACAAGCCCTAAAGTCCCTTGCCGCCTTAGCTGAGATGTGGTTATCTGAAGTGGATTCTCTCTTTTGTAGCAGATGCATAACCTGTTGTGCCCCATTGACTAAGAAGGGGGCGGATACAACAGCTACACGGACCCCTTCTTTTCTGTTGTTGCCAGCACTTTTTCGGGCTTCATTACCGTGAACAGCCCCTCTTCAGTTTAGGTAGGTTTTTCTTTAGAACAAATTCATTCCAGAACACAAAATCGAATTTAGAATCAGAATCGCGCCTGAAACTTATCGTTAAAACGAACAACACACCAGCGACCGACCTAGCCCCAAAGGGATAAGAGCAGAGTAACTGGTGTAAAAAGAAGGGATATGGGCCATACCACATAGACTCCTTTTCGTACAATATTTCCAAGATAAGAAGGTTTTATTTGAGTCAAAGCGAGGAGCCAGACAGAGACATATTGCGATTGCAAAAGCCAACTCTAATAAATAACTTTACTTTAAAGAGGGGTAAAAGAAAAGCAAAGGACATTTCTCATTTTGTTGATTGAAATAGAATAAGTGTTTTATAAAATTGGTAAAATATTACTCCCCATGTTCCATTTTATGTGAACCTATTTTCTTTTTGGTCTATTCAAAAGAGAATGACCCCTTTCTAAATTTGGTAACAATCACACAAATACTCTGGCCCCCTTTTAACTTATTTAGGACCATAAATTCTAAAAGTTTTTATTTTTTCATGCCCAGTCAAACAGGTTCACATAAATTGGAACAGAAGGAGTAACTATTAGCATCCATGCTCCAAGAAGGTTGAATGATGCACTTGGTTGAATGTTGAGTTATTTACCAAGAGGAAGATTGATCAATTACCACTTCATATATTTTTCCTCCTTTTTTAGCAGTACACCCATATACTAGAAATCCTAAATCCGCCTCTAATATGTACATCGGCGCAAGACATGATCAAGCCGTCTCAAGTGACCTTCTCTTATTTTATTCTCAAATGTCCATACCCCCATAAAAACATTGCATGCTTATATCTTTCAGGTTCATTGAAATACGGAGCTCTAGCTATGATTAGGTTAAAGATAAAAGAGTATAAGATGGCATCAAGAAGGCGCCAAACCCGAGCAAAACTAGTACATATATAGAGGATATGCTGTCTTATTATTATTTTCTTGTATAAATTAAAGGATTAGTTTTCTAGATATGTCATCACAGCAATAACGTATCTGATTAAAGTTGTCTGCTGCAGCGCTATATATTTTGACTTTAATGTGTTGCTATCTTTTTTACTTTGAATGTAGTCTTAAGACTATTTTAAAACTTCCTAGAGAAATCTTGTGTCTTGGAGAACCAAAAAAGCAAAGAGTATTTAACTACTATCTTTACTATATTATATCTGAATTGAACAATACAAAAATAAAATAAAAAAGTACAATTGCTGTTGAAACAATAGAGTAGCTCCTTTTCCAGAAATGTTACTACAATCGGAACTATTACTACAATCCATTTTAAAATTACTAAAAATCGTTCTAAAGCTACTTTTCAACTGTTCAAAATTATTCTAACTTTTTTATTTTTTAAAAGGAATAAGGGGACAAAAACCTTGCCTCCAAAGTAAACAAATACAAATGGGACAGTAAAGGAAAGCTATAGGAAATTCCTATATTCAATTAGGCTCACAAAAATGTATATTGAACAAATGAGGATTTTCTACTCTTTGCTTTGACAAAACTAACATAAAACATCTTGACTCCAGAAATAGAAATGAAATTCACTGGATAATGTAATATGGCAAATATTTTGGTTATTGGAGTTCGTCTCACATAAGCATAATCATATTTTTTGGGACTCAAATATATTGCATTGTGTGATGGATATCATGTACACAAGTTGTATCTTTTATTTTTTGCCTATAAAAGGAAAGACCATTAGTTCATTTTAAACATACCAACAACCCAACAAGACTTGAGTCTTCATTTCTTGTTTTGTTTGTAAGAGAGTTGAGTGTTGGAAAATATGTATCTGATCCCCTTTTCTTTGGAGTGATCTTGTGAAGTTATTCTCTCGGGGGTATTTGGGATAAATTAGAGTATTTACACTAATTTTGTACGCTTTTTTGTACTCTTGTCGCTATCCTGAAATTGCTCTTCTCCGCTTGTGAATGTAGGTCACACCGAACCACGTTAAATTGATATATTCTTTATATGCTTTAATTGCCGTTGTTATCAACTTACATTGGCTTTATTATTGTCATATAACGTTATTTAGCTAAATTCCGCACTACCCGAATTTTCCGAACCTAACAGATAATTATAGCACATGCAACCAAAAATGTACATGGATCATTATATATGCAGAAAACCAAAGAAGCTAAAACAAACACGATCAGAGGAATAACAACAGTAATAAATGATCACCAATAATAACTAACAACAAATTAAAGAGAATGTAGTGTGCCGTACCGCGGGAATAGGAACGTCGATGTGTAAATTCTCAACTTTGTGAAGTGCTTGCATCAATCTGGCAATAGAGTTGACTCTTTGGTCTTTCTTTTCATCTGAGAGTCGCATTGGAATTTTAAGATTCACATTTGCTCTAATTAAGGACGATACGTCTACCATAGAATATGTCTCAGAAACGTCATCCATCAAATCAAGATACTCAAGTTTAGGTGTATTTATCTCCAAACACAACTCACTAATTTTTTCCATTCTTCTTTTACGTTCAAAGGATCCATCATCATAAATTTTAACCTTAAGATTTTTCAACTCACGAGAGCTTATAACAAACTTAGACACATTATCATACCCCTTCCTTTCAACATAAAGATATTGCAACATGGGACAACTAGATATAAGCTTATCAACATCACGTTCGCCGCCTTCATAATGAACTGTAATTAGACTGAGAGTTTTTAATTTTGGAAGACAAATATTTACTGGACAATTGATGAGTATTTGGCCTCGCAATTCAAGAATCTCTAGCGTTTTGCAGGAGTATAAGCTAATAGGCAAATTCACTCGAACACTAGTTTCACCAATTTTTTGCAAATTAAAGTCTTCAACTCCGTTAGCAATAGCCCAACGTACCCATGCATGAATATCATCCTTGTCACAAATTTTGGTCCATAAAAGGGAGAACTTTTTCAACTTGTTCAAAAACAACGCGTTGCGGTACATCAAAACCCTGTTTACAAATCGGGTAAAGTTACTTTTTCTCCACTTTTTACTAAAGCAATTGAAGTACAAAGTGTCAACATGGGTCCATAGATTTTTCCATCTTTTTGATAGTAAACTTGTCCACACAGCATATTGAGTTGGAAGAAAAGAGAGAATGTGGCACAAAATTAAGTCAGGCAAGTCGCAGATTCTATCAACAATGACATGATTCCGTTGGCGCTGGTTGCGAGCAGACGACATCGATTAACTGGAACTATTTGGGTGTGGCCGATTGAAAAAAGAAGAGAAAATTTATTAGGGTTTTTGAAGAATACATAGTTGTATTTCATGAGGTATCTGTTAAAAGAGCTTTTCCTCAGAGACCTTTAGATAGAATTTTACTCAAGATTAGTATTTTTCACAATCCAAAGTCTAATGTTTCCCAAAGTAGACTAAGTTTTCTAGAGATATATGAGTGGTTTAATTAACTGAATTATGATAGAAAAAATAAAAATAAAACTTAAAGAAATTACGACATTTCTTGTATTGAAAACATTAATTACCATAATAGATACCATATCGACACGTCAAACCGATTACTATATATTGGTAGTTTTGGTATAATTTATTTCTTCTTATAATAAATTATAAGTGATTGATTTGATTTAAAATCTGTGTCCCGTGTCCCTTTTAGGGGCTGATATTAAATTTTTGTCTCCATTTTAAAAAGTTGGACAAAAATAGGCTCCTTTAATCTTATAGACAAAAATAACCTTAGTACCCTACCACTCTCCTCCTCCTCCTCTAACTCTGTCAGCTTCTTCTACCACGCTTGTTCTTCAACATGTTGGAAAATAATTCCCACAAAAATAATATTCACGGTATACAATTATAATAATTACGGATTACTAAAATACAATAACCAACAATAATGTGCACGGTCAAAATTGGGGAGTCCGAATTTGGGGGGTTTTTAACCAACAATACTAAAACGCTGATACTATGGAGGGTTTTTAACGGCGGTTATAGGAAACCGCCATAATACAAAATATATTACGGCTATTTTCAAGGCGCCCATTATTCATTTACAAAACGACGGTTTATATTAAAAGATGTCGATTGAAACCACCGCTCTATTTATATACTTTTGTATTTATCTACTCTCACAAGTTAGAACACTCCGCCCCAGACCCCCTTCCGCCAACTCTCTCTCTTCCGATAAACCCTATTTTATCCAATCTGCCTCTATCCCTCCCTTACACCAATTGCCAAATCACAATAGCCGACGAGTCCCTCTCCTCTACTAAGCTCTAATTTCCTTCTCCTCTTTTCGCCGGGTCTTCCATGAAGCTGGCAAGGACTTCGCTAATCTCCCTCGTGCCTTCCATATATGTGGATCAAGTCTACCCAGATATCTCTATTTTTGGCTCCTTTTACATATGTACATAGGTATTGATGTTGGATATGTGCTTTCTTTTGGAGATCTTAAATATATGGTGATGTTATGAATGATTTTTTTTTTTTTTTGTAATTGAAATTTTCTAGAGTTATTTTTTGGTTTGGTTAGAACTAGTCTGTCAGTTTAGGGTTGAGAGAAGTGAGAATCCTTAAAATATGTGTAAGTTGAACGCGACGATGTTGATTCCGATTGAAATAAGCAAAAAGAAGTTGTGAGAAGAAAAAGCTACAAACAACAAAATTTAAGCTTTGATTATCTACGATACTTGTCTAAAATAATTAGCCTTGATTTAAAATATGAAAGGTGAAAACTTGTGTGTTGCTTATGTGCTGCTCAGAGGGATTCAATTCTATTAATTCTACAAGATGAAAAGTAAAAGTAATTACTTGGTGTTTGAATTTGAAACTTCTTTTTTAGATTGGCCACTAGAAGCTTGAATTTGACACTTCTTTAATATGCATTATTGATAGTATTTCTATTATTGGAAATTTGACATAGCCTCGGTGGAGAAGAATTAAAACTTATTAGACACTGGCCACGCCCCATGGAAATGGTGCTATTTATAAAACAGGTCGGTAATTCTCACAGTAAATATTTACCAAGGACTTAAATTTTTTAACTTTAAACAGGAAAAATAATGAAAAGTGAATATCTTGTGATCATGCAATTGTATAATATATATATGTACAATTACACGTTCACTCAAGGACATAAATTTCTTTTCCAAATGATATGTAGATGGTATTGAAAAGGAACACAGAGGCATACAAAATTTGAAGGAACATAACAACATGAAGAACTTGAGAAACTAAGGATGTGTTTTATATGGAGAAACAAGAATATCATTTTACTTATATGTTTAATAATGACAACGCTTCGATATTCCATATCTTTAAATGTTGATTATAGTTTTATGGTATGAAGTTTAGACTATATTAGATTACTATAATCTAGGAGCCGACTGCATAAATTATCATTCACATGTGATTAAGAATATAAAAAGGTAGTTTTATAGTTTTGTGTTCTCTTTACATGAGCTTCACTCCAGTGAGCGCCAATCATCTATTAAAACACTTTCTAGCTGATCATCTATTGAAACACCTTCTAGTCGATAGTGGATTTCGTGAACGATAAGTTAGAAAAATCTCAGACTTATAAATCAACTCATCTTCGATCCAAATTTTCAGAAGAAATGTAAGTTGCATAAGTTTGTATGGTTGTTGCTGACATCATGAAGGATTTTGGTTACATGGATGTTGAGCTCTGTAAAAGTGCACATTTTGGTTTCTTTAATTCTTTAGGCATTAAAAAATAAATTCAGGATTAATGAACTGTAACGACCCGGCCGGTTGTTTTGAGAATTTACACCCCGTTTCCCCATTAACTACTTTTCCTAAGTTTATTTATGCTATTTTGGTTTGCTGGGACGTTCGGTGTTAGGATTCTGAGTGTTTTGGGACACTTAGTTCCTAAATAAGAGCTTAGTAGTTGAAAAATAGTCCGTATTTGGAACAGTATGAAGACGACCTCGAAATAGAAATCTGATGGTTCCGTTAGCTCCGTTAGGTGATTTTGGGATTGGGAGCGTGTTCGGAATGTATTTTGGAGGTTCGTAGCTCATTTAGGCTTGAAATGCGGAAGTTTGAATTTTTGAAGTTTCCAGTCCGATAGTGAGTTTTTTATCCGAGGGTTGGATTTGAATTCCGGAAGTTGTAGTAACTCCGCCATGTCATTTGGGATGTGTGTGCAAAATTTCAGGTCATTCGGGCGAGGTTTGGTTAGGTTTTTGATCGAAAGTGTGTTTTGTTAGAATTTGAAGTTCTTAGGCTTTGAATCTTTGATTAATTCGTGTTTCCGGTGTTGTTTTAGGTGGTTTAAGGATTAGTACAAGTTTAAATAATGTTATGGAATATTTTCACAGGTTTGGTTGAGGTCCCGGGGGCCTCGGGTATATTTCGGATACTCAACGGAGCAATTTGAAGTTTGGAGATGTTGCAGAAAAATTGCAGGTCTGTAGTCCTTCTTCGTGTTCGCGAAGAAGCCATCACGTTCGCGTAGTGGTAGCCTAACCCTTCATCGCATTCGCGGCCCCTCCACCGCATTCGCGTAGTGTAATCCTGGAGGGGGACCAATTCCCTTATACGCGTTCGCGTACCCGCACCAGCGTTCGCGTACCCGTACCCGTGTTTGCGTACCCGCACCCGCGTTCGCGTAAGTTTGTCCTTTTCCCATCGCGATCGCGTGGTCAGCTTCGCGTTCACATAGTTCCTGAGCCCAGGCCTTCGCGTTCGCATCCCTTCCTTCGCGATCGCGAAGGGCATTTTTTTGGCCCTTATCTTTTCCTTCTTCGCGAACGCGTGCTCCCTGCCGCGCTCGCGATGCTTTAATGGTCTGAACAATACTTAACATTTAAAAAATGTGGTTTTGCCATTTTTATCAAAACTCAAGGTTTGGAGCTCGAATTTGGGAGCAATTTCAAGGGTTTTTCAAAGGAAATCACTGGCTAACGATTCTCTACTCTTCTAAGACTAAAACACATTAATCTAATCGCGAATTCACCCTTTAATTTCGAATTTTTGAGTGAAAATTGTGTAAAACTTCTTAGACCTAGCTATGGGGTTTTGAGAGGGCATTTGACCTCTGATTTGGGAGATTTTTATATGGTTAGACTCGTGAGTGTATGAGGGTTCTGAAAACGTGAAAATTATTCGATTCCGAGATGTTGGCTGGAGGGGCATTTTGGTCATTTTACCTATTTTGCGCCCTAGCTTTAAATTTAATAATGGAATCAGTTGTTTGCAATATTATTAATGATGTGTAATTGAAGTGAATAGATTTGGGCCATTTGGAGTCGGATACTCGTGGCAAAGACGCGATTTCTAGTGATATTGAGCCGGTTCGAGGTAAGTGGCTTGTCTAATCTTGTGTGGGGCACCTTTCCCCTTAGGATTTTACTTGATATTTGAGTGCCTTGTGTGTGAGGTGACGAGCACGTGCTTGAGCCAATTGATGAAATCCCGATTTTTACTTAAGCTTTGGAAAACTTAGTTCTTATCCTTATTTGCCTTGTTCTTTTTGGAGTTATGACTTATCCAAGATTAGGAAAAGCATGTTTAGCTGGTTTGAGTTCCTACTTGCTTAAATTATTTTTACTGCACTACGTGAAGCATGCTAGGCTAGTTCTATCTGTGTTTGTCTTTCGTAACTTATTCCTTGGTTTGTTTTTGCCTGTGATTGTGCATTTACATTGGGACTACGGATGCGGGATTCCGGTAGCTCCGCCCTTGTTTGTTTACTTTGGGACTACGGGTTCGATTCCCGGGAGACCCCCCTGCACTTTTACTTTGGGACTACGGGACGGTATCCCGGGAGATCCCCCATGCACATTGATGATTGGACTACGGGACGGTATCCCGGGAGATCCTTGGTATTGGTACGTGAGTTGGACTACGGGACGGTATCCCGGGAGATCCACTGGACTGTTGAGGAAAGGGCTACAGGACGGTATCCTGGGAGACCCTCGTTGGTATCTTTGACATTAAGCTATGTTTACTCCGTGATTTGCTTTATCCTTGTAGTTATTATTGTTTTTCTTTGACTTGCCTTATTACACCGCTGTATTTATTATTTCTGTCAGATTTTTCCATACTGTTAATTATTGCTATTGTCATATTTTTGCCTCAGTAGGGCCCTGACCTTTCCTCGTCACTACCCAACTGAGGTTAGGCTTGACACTTACTAAGTGCTGCTGTGGTGTACTCATGCCCATCCTGCGCATGTTTTTCATGTGCAGATCATCCAGGTACCTCTACTCAGGCGCACTATCAGTGAAGCAGGAGGATTTTGGAGACTTCGAGGTAGATCTGCTTCGTCCGCAGACTGACGAGTCTCCCTCTTACTCTATCTTTAGTACTTAGATTTCTCTCTTTCGGTTGTTAGACATTCTGGAGTTTTGGAGCCATACTATATACTTCTGTAGCCTGGTTGCCCGTGAGTTTCCAGGTTTTGGGAATTGTTTTGGATTTGTGTTATCGAGTTGTACGTGCCAAGCGACATTCAGTACAGTTTCCTTTAGATATTTAATTTGATTTTTCTCTATTCGTTTTCCAAAATTATTATGTTTTTCGCAATAATAGGCTTACCTAGTCATAGGGACCAGGTGACGTCATGACATGTTCACGGTTGGTGAACTAGGGTCGTGACAAGTTGGTATCAGAGCTCTAGGTTCATAGGAGTCCCGGAACACAGGCCGGTTTATTAGAGTCACGCTGATCGGTACAGAGACGTCTGTATTTATCTACGAGAGGCTATGTAACTGTTTAGGAAAAATCTTCATTTCTTTTGAATTCCTTGTCGTGCCATATTTTGACAACAACTCTAAACTTCTGTCTTCTATTCTCTCACAAATGGTGAGGACGCGTGCTACACGAGAGGGCTAGGCACCCGCACCCCCTGCTGCCGCCGTCAGAGGCTAGGGCCGGGGCCGGGGCCGGGGTAGAGGTCGAGGACGCACACGTGGTGCAACAACAGCACCTGCGCGAGCTGCCGCCGAGGTACCACCAGCAGATTTGACTGGAGCCCAGGCACCTGGCATACCTACCACTGCTACTACTACTCCAGCGCTCCAGGAGACTTTGGCTTAGTTCATGAGCATGTAAACCACCTTGGTTCCGGCCGGGTTACTCCCTCTTACTGCAGCCATATCCCAGGCTTGGGGAGGAGCACAGACTCCCATCGTCCACACTCCCGAGTAGCGAGTGCAGGTTGAGCAGGCTCCGGAGATTATTCCTGCACCGCCTGTAGCACTAGTACAGCCCGGGGATGGGTCAGCTGCTTAAGAGGACGAGCAACGTAGACTAGAGAGGTTCAAGAAATATGATCCCCCAGCGTTTAGTGGCTTAGCATCATATGACGCCTAGGGATTTCTGGAGGAGTGTCATCGTATCCTTCACACTATGGACATAGTGGAGTCTAGCGGGGTTTCTTTCACCGCCTTTCAGCTTTGGGGAGCTGCCTATGATTGGTGGCGTACTTATGAGTTAGACAATCCAGTCGAGGCTGCCTCACTGACTTGGACCCAGTTCTCAGACATGTTTATGAGAGAGTTTGTTCCCTAGAGCCT
>MU686471.1:0-25092 GCA_026770625.1 Nicotiana glauca
ACTCGGAAATTTCTCATTCTTCTACCTTTCTTTATTTTCTAACAGTTTATTTTTAACACAGTGACGCTAACACATGGTAGCCTTGTCTCCACGAAACGCAGCACAATCGTAACCCAAGGGACATGTATATGTAAGATCTTTTCGCTAAAAGAGCAACTCTAGTTTAACCACGGGGTGTTAACTCATGAAGAAAACAAAATGAAGATCAACTGCGAGCTAAAGAAAAATGGAGAAGCAACAAGATAATTAAGCAGCTCGCCGAGTTTGATACAACAAAAGGAAGATATTTCACACCAAAATATTGTTCTATTTTTATATTTGGTAAAAGGGAAACTCGCAGCCGCTACAAGTTCAGCCACAACCTTCACCCTTCGGGTGAGCACCTTGTGCGCACTGGGTAAACCTTCCCCTAGGCAAGCCCTATGCGACAAGGGCAACTCAGAAGGCAATGAGGGGGAATTCGATCCCAGGTCAACCCTCCAAACCAACTGGGCAACCCCGAAGGGTTAATATATTTCTTTTTAGAAAACTCTTTTATATTGTTTCTAATTTGCGAAAAAATAAGTGGCATATGATAATATAACAGCGCGAAATAGGGTATGATAATGCTTAGGTGTTGCTTTAGCAATTAAATTTCAACTCTAACAGCACCAACAATAGGGTTTGAGTGAAAGAACGTGCTTCTCTTTTGGTGAAAAATATTTCAACGTCTGGAAATATCTAAGAATAGTCCCGACTTCTATAACCAGATTAGAATGAAGGTAGTACCTTCAGATAGGAGGCCACCATTATTAAAGAAGCAGCAGCTCATTACAAAGGCCATTTTATCATCTTTCAAAGACAATGTGACGACAATCAAACTCAACACAGAACACAAGAAGCCACATCGTCTATTCCACTATCTCACTATAAATCCTCTTTTTTCTTTTGGGTGAAGTGGGATTGCAGAATGATCTTCAACTAATAATGAAGAATCACAGTATACCTCCTGCAGAATTCCAATGTTGATTAAAAGTAGCTATGCTCGGCTAGCTAGCATGAACAACCAAACTTCAAAAACAAAAGAAGAAAACCAGCCAACTAATAAGCACATTACTGAAGATCATCAACTGCCAACAAAAGCTGTGTCTCGTTGATGTTCTTACAAGGGGGAGGGGAGAACATGCTAGAAGCACCTTGCGAATTCAAAATATACACATTTCACAGAAAGATAAACTGGTTACTTGAAATTAACAAAGTGCCCAGCATCTACATATCACCAAAGAAGTATTTTAGTAGAAACTTCATAGAGAGTGCAAAATTGACATATCCACATGCACAAAATCTGATGGCCACAGTTAGCATCCGGCATGGACTGAGTCCACTCTTTAACCCAACAAATAAATGAGCACAAGAAAACCAACAAGTAAGAACATAAACTTAATATTGCTATCTGCCTGTACTTGGGTTGAGTCTTGAGCATTACGAACATGTGGCCCATGATATGCAGGAGTATACCCAAATGGGTAATTTGATGTCGTAGGATATGCTGTCGGGCCAGGGAATCCATGAAACTGGAAGCTGAGCAATGAAGGGAACAATCCACCAAAACCAGCCGACATTGTAAAGTTACCAAATCTTGCAGTTGCTGCTGGAAAAAATCCTCCCATCTGACCAAATCCAAGATTAGGAATATTATTTGATTGAGGTTGAGGAGCCGTTTCAGGTCGTTGTCCTGCAGGCCTGTTAGGAATTTCAAGGCCTGGGATTGGTTTCGATCTGGGATCAGTAGAAGTCCTTCCTCTGCCATAAAGAGGAACTAATTTCTCCTCCTGAATAAGGGACTTACAAACAGGGCATTCATGGGATTGTGAGTGAAGACGTAGCCATCTATAAAGGCATGGCCAACAGTAGAGGTGACCACAGAGTGTCACAATGGGATCTTGCGCCAATTCAAAACAGATATTGCATTCAAAATCACCAGCATCATTGCTCCCATCCCCAGAGGAAGAAGAAGAGCTTTCAAATGTCCTGGTAGATGAGTCCTGCATCTCACTCAGATATATCTGTATTCCGAAAATTCAAAACCTTAACCTGTCAATTACAGAGTATTAAGGGCTTCGCGGAAAGAATAAATGTCAGATGTTAAGATGAATACAAAATCAAGTTCATTCAAGTACACCTCAATAATTTGTTTGGCTGGGCAGAAAATAATATCACTAATACTTGATTAAATTGAATAGTTTAAAATGTTCTGTCACAAGTAAAATAGTTTTCCACAACAAAGAGGAAAATGACTTCCATCACATTATTTTCATATAAAAAAACATCTTAATTCTTACACAGTATGATTTGCTTAAACTAAAACCTAACTGATGTCAACCTTTAGTCCTGTAAAATATCACCAATATACTATTCACATATCCTACCTTCCACATTGTGCCATTGCCATATTGAAGCATACTCTGCCCAACCGAACAGTACATAGTGATATTCCCACGATACAACATTCGAGGCAGAATATTATTCTAATGATAAATATTTTATGCTATAACAAAAACAATTCAAAGCATGAAAGAGCCCCATCCTAATATGGCAGATCCAACTGATTTGCTTATGTCAAACATCTTTCTCAAAGGAAAACTACGCGCAGAATATAAAGATGAAACCCCCAATAAAACAAAAACCTCAAATCTGATCAAACCCTACGTCACAACAACACAACAATAACTAGTCTCAATCTCAAACTAGTTGAAATTGGCTATATCATTCTTCTATTACAATTCCACTAAATTCGTGCTCAATTCAGTACAATACTGGTCAATTATTTACTTTTTAACGCCTCAATAACATAGAATGTAACAACAAGGGTAAAAGCTACAATATCCACCATCCTGATTCTGACTAATAATAAATATTTCTATCAAAAAAAGAAGAAAAGGTTCTCGATTTACAATAAAAGCAAAATAGATCAGAAGAAATCACATGACATTCAAATTGCATAATATCAAAGGAAGATACCGACGATTTATCAACATACCGTTTCTGAAGAAAAGCAAGGGGAATTCGGAGGCAATTAATGGATCGAAGATAAAAAGGCGGTACTTCGAGCCCTTATTAGTATTGAACAAGTACTGATCCCAACAAAGATGATTCTAGGGCTTTTCACCCTCTCTCCCAAAAGTTCTTACTTATTTCGTCTCTAATTTCAGTTATTCCAGGAGACGGTCAACTGGCCACCGTCATTGCCTTTTTATTGGGCTGTTGTGTAACGGGGATGTAGGACCTTAGGCCCATAAAGCCCATTATTTTCATCATTCTCAATATCGCTATTATCATTCTAGCGTGTGCTATAAACTATTTATATTTGATAGTAAAAAAATATATATATAATTTATATATTTTTTTGTATATACAAAAACTGTACATATTTCAGATATTATTTTTACAGTAGGTATACATTATTATTTTTCCAATATATATGGTCTTAACTGTTACCATACTACTTTTTCTTTTGATTAAAAGTATTTCTTTTTATTGAGTTTTGAGGTGTTTTAGCAAAAAGTACTTTTTGGTAGTAGCACCAACACAATAAGAATTTTTTTTTTCGAAATTAAAATCATCCTTATCAAATATTGACATCTACCAAATTACTCCTCATTCATTTAACTTATAAGTCTCTCAACTGTAACAAGAACCCCCTTTTCTTTTCCTTTTTTCTCTTTTTACAGTCTATTCACTTATTACTCTCTTCTTGGCTCTTACTCTTAGTATATATTGATTATTTTTTATTTTATGTTATAAAATATAATTATCTTTAATATTACTAAAAGAAAAGTCCAGTGCACAAAGCTTTCGCTATGTTCGGGGTTTGGAAAAGGGCCGAAGCACAAAACTATATTGTACACAGTCTTACCTTACATTTCTGTAAGAGACTCTTTCCACGGCTCGAACCCGTAATCTTTAATATTACTAATATTTATAATGTTATAAAATGAACGTTGATAATGTATTCTTTATGTTTTAATTTGACAACCTAAGCACTTTTAAAAAGATTTGGTCAAACACAATTAAATTTTATGAAATACTGAAAAAATACCTTTCTAACAAATTGATCAAACACAAGAAGTTACTCTCTAAAGGTATTTTGCTAAATAGTTATTTTGATAAAAGTACTTATCAAAATAAATAATTTTTGGATTTTTGACCAAACATGATAAAAAGTAAAAACGACGGGGGTAAGTAGAAAAGCTCTGATAGGGCTTACTACAGTTAAAGGACACTATTTAGAAGCTCTAATGTATGTAGGTATTTTCTTTAAATTTTAATATACAAGACCAAACCAAATCAAAATTCTGGTAGTTCTTTTTTCAAGAAAATATATGAAATACTGTTAGGACTAAGGAGAGTAGGTTTAAGATCGGTAAGTGGAATTCAATAAAATTTTGGCTATTTCTTATTTGTCATTGTTAAAGTTTTAGGCCATAGTAATAGACATTAAAAATTTAGAAGATGTGCAGATTGACTTATCGGTGGATACTGGATAGAGTATTAGCTATGAGAAAACTAGGGCGATGTGCGCAAATAGCCACTAATAGCTATGTTTTTATTTTAAAGTCAGTGTTTTAAATGTTTTTATTCTTTAGTCACTGGTTTAGTAAATTTATATCTGACTGGACGAAAATACCTTTCTGCTCATGTCCTTAACTTCAGGATTACATGTCCTTAACTTTTGAACTTGAAACTCGAAGTTTAGGACTTCAGGACTACATGTCCTTAACTTTTGAACCTGTAACTCTAAGTTCAGGACTTCAGCACTACATGTCCTTAACTTTTGAACTTAACTTTTGAACTTGGAACTCTAAGTTCAGGACTTCAGGGCTACATGTCCTTAACTTTTGAACTTGGAACTTAAACTCGAAGACCAAGCGTCCTTAACTTTTAAACTTGTAAGTCAAAGTTAAGGACCTATTGTCCTTAACTTTTGAACTTGTAACTGTAAGTTAAGGACTATTTGTCATTAAATTTTGAACGTGTAACTGTAAGTTAAGGACTGTCTGTCCTTAACTTTTGAACTTGAAAATCAAAGTTAAGGACCTATTGTCCTTAACTTTTGAACTTGTAATTGTAAGTTCTGGACCTATTGTCCTTAACTTTTGAGCTTGTTAGTCTAAGTTCAGGACCAAATGTCCTAAACTGTTGAACTTGTAATTCTAAGTTCAGGACCAAGTGTCCTTAACTTTTGAACTTGCAACTCGAAGTTCAGGACCAAGTGTCCTTAACTTTTGAACTTGTAACTGTAAGTTCAGGATCCATAACGTAGCAGAAAACCAAACGTTATTTGTATCTATTCACAAAATAATAATAATAATAATAATAATAATAATAATAATAATAATAATAATAATTATTATTATTATTATTATAATAATAATTGCAATCTACATATAAGATTGATGTCAAATGAAGTGCACAAAATTCTTCCAGAATCATAGTAGTTTGCTATTGATTGTTCCAATAAATAAAATTGAAAGAATTACAAATCTAAAGAAATAAGAGTACAATTTCAAAGAGTAACAACCAAATCGTCCTACAATTTCTTGGTTTGACGAATTAACAAAAATTAAATTAATGATAAAAGAACAATAATAAGGACATCTAAAAAGAACAAAGAAAGAAATTATGAATTTTCATTCATGCTTTGGCGTTTCTAAGTACTATCCGACGTTCATCATCATTTTCACAAACTTACGAAAGAAGCGAGGGTTTGAGAAGAAAGGCAATGGAAAAAAGGGTAAAAATATCTTTTCATATTAATTTTAATAGAGCAATGACTATTTTTGCTTAACATTAGAATTGTTAGATAAAAAATAAATATCACCTTCAATAGTGGCTATCACACGCCATTTTTACACAACCCTCTATAGCCCCTCAAAATTTTAATAGCCCATGTTTTGTCCTACTTACAAACAATGGCCCTTCGGCCCAAATGTATTGCATACTGTAGCCGAAAGGAATGAGTATGACAACATAAGCGCCTGTAGCTCAGTGGATAGAGCGCTTGTTTCCTAAGCTGAAGGTCGCAATAGAGCAACTCTTTTTTGCAATGTATAAATATTGTATCTTAAGTTCGACAGTGTATCCTTGGTGTATATTGAGCTTATCTCGAGTATGCTTGTGTATCTAAAGTGTATATATTTGTGTACCGCAAATGTATTTTGTATCGCGAATGTATAATATGTCTGAACAATGTACCAAAATTGTATATAATGTGTGTTTTCTAATATGTAAACATAGTACATATAAATTATATATAATTTTGTATGTGTAATGTGTGCACACTGTGTATTTGGAGTGTATCATGTATTGTTGTATAGTGACAGTCTTTTTTGTATATATTTTGTATAGTTACATTTATTTTGTATAGTTACATTTATTTTGTATATATTTTGTACAGTTACATCTAATTTGTATATTTTTTGTATAGTAACAGTCTATTTTGTATAGTGATAGTCTATTTTGTATAATTTATGTATAGTGATAGTCTATTTTGTATATTTTATGTATAGTGATAGTCTATTTTGTATCGTGACAGTCTATTTAGTACAGTATATTTTTTGCATACTGACAGTCTATTTTGTATATATTTTTTATAGTGACAGTCTATTGTATATAAATTGTACAATAAGAGTCTATTTTGTCTATTTTTTGAATAGTGACAACCTATATTCTATGTATCTTCCACCACCTTCTTGCATTGTACGATTGTACCCCACCACTTACCAAGACATAATTGAAAAATTAAATAACAAATTGCATATCTGATTTTAAATGTTATAACCAGAATTGTATCCTTCTTTACATAAGTTTCCTTTTCTTTCTAATTTGATGATACCATGTAAGCCAAAAAAGATTATAGCTTGTCAAGAAAATAATTTCAACAGTTGTATGTCCCTCTCAAAATTTGCCAATTGGCAACATGGATGATTGATGTAATTCTCCTTAATTCATACTTCCAATATTTTCAGTGGGAGGATTATAAAAGCTAAAATTCTTGCAAATGGAAAATAATATAATTCTTTTGGCTATTAAATTTAGTCGACAAAGAGCATCTTTAAAAATTCGCTGAAAAGAGGTCATGCGAGGAAGAAAAAATTACTAATGTAATACTACAAAATTGAGGACCAGAAGATATATAAAAAGAATCCAAGCAAACTAAATGGGGAAAGTCCAATAAAACTGTTAGTGTTGATTTCTGCCATCAGGTGCCTGTGAGTTCGGTGGCTAGCCACTAAAATAACTCTTGGACTATAAAATGCATAATGTAACTTTGGACTAGCGGTTGTTATAAATTTAGCCCGAATGGCTATAAATGAATTTTGCTCATTAGCTATTTATGCTAGCGCTATTAAGCGTTGGGCTTGATTATTGAAACAGTTGAGTTTATATTTTTTGTTATGGCGGATACGTCTATGGCATAACTGGTAACCAAGTTCCTGCCAACAAAATTCCAGCAAAAGTCTGTCATTTCCATTACAGAGCAACTATATATATATGTCGTAATATTATACGTCTCTCATTCCCCCGGCATCCAATTGACACTAATATTCCAGCACAGGTTTATTTGGTGGAAGCTGCCTCGCTCTTTCCTCATATCTCACATTCTGCTTAAGGACGAAATTGATGGACACTCTGCACACACACATACTTTGGTAAAGTCACATGGAATGAACAAGTTGAACAATGACTAACGTGAATTTTGGACAACTTGAAATTATTAAGGTCTTTCTTTGATCCTTCTTTCCTCTAAATGTTTAGAAGTCACAAATTAGAAACTTCCCATCTTTTAGTTTCTTGTTAATCATGAGAAGATAACAGAATACAAACATGAGTTTCCTGCTAAACCTTGTGAAATGACTAGATCTATGTTTTCGCTTGGTGTTTAAGTTATAATAATCACTGCCAATGTTAAAAGAAAATTACACTATAGATGTAATTACGTACCACTTTTGTTTTTTTTGGTAATTACATACATTTTCTGTCAACAAACTTTACCGAATGGTCTCATTATTGTTGACAGTAATATGGTCCAGCACCGACCCATCAAACTTTCAAAACATTGAAATTTTTCAGTCTGAAAAGATGAGCTCAACCAAAGGTACTCAGTAACTATTTACTCTGAAAGATAAAAAAGGCAGGAGTTCATTGTGTTCATCGATCTCTTATAATAACTTAGCAATAATTCTGTTTACCCTTAAAATTAAATAACAATTAAACTTATAATGTGATTTTAATGACACATGATTTCATCTAATACCAATTGATAAATATAAAGATTAGTAGTAGAAATTAACAATGAGATAAAACAAACCAATGTTGAAATGTAATTCAACCCTCGAGCTTGAATGCCCTCGAACTTATCGGTACCCGAATAGTTAAGAAATAAGCAAACTGATGAACAAGAATATAAGCCAGACAGAAAGTATTGTATTGCTTTGATATGCGTGAACGTAAGGTGCTTACAAAATGATTAGAACCCTCTTTATATAGTAGAGAAATCCTATCTATTGTACAATTCTAATTATGGAAGTAAATCCCATGATTAGCCTAAACAACCGCCCTTGATTTGATCTGTTCTGAGATTTCCACCATGATCTTCGACCAGTCACCAATATCTCGCTTTTTTGTTATTGCGCTTTGCTCGAAGTCTACCCTATTTGATCTCGATCACTACTGGCCTCGATCTCGACAGGCACCTCGATTCTCGAACTCGGTACCTTTCCTCGTGCTTCGTTCTGATCCACTATGGGGTCGACCTTTGATGAAACTCTCTGGTCTCGATCAAATAGTAGAATCAGGTGGGCCCGATTTTAACTGTATACAGATAGTCCCCTTGTTTCTTGGAGTGTAATGAGAAGAAACGAATTGAGCCTTCGATTTTGTACTTCGACCTATCATGACGTCATCCTCGTGACGTAAGTGACTGAAAAGTTCCATCGATACAGTTTCCCAAGTCATTAATGAGCGTCAGTTGATCGTCGGTCACCAATGCCTTTGAACCGTCGCCGTGAATCCCTTAAATATGCCTCTATCTCATTGATTCAATCTTTACTTTCATTTTCTTCTAATCTCTTAAACATTTACACCTCTAAAGTCCCTCCTTTCTTCAGAATTTCTAGGGTTTGTTGTTAATCCCCCTCTCAAACACCAAGTCCCGTCGTCTCCATCTCTCTTCAAAATCATACAAAAATAGAAAAAGCGTCGAAAATTATTCCTCAAAAGGAAAATGCTTCTTCATCGCGCCCAGCCGGTGATAAAAACACCGGTGGAGTCGCGCCCTAAGGAGTGCGTTCCCAGGGGGCGTGTCCTTAGTTCCGACTTCAAGGTCGAGAAAACTTAGCCGGTCCCTGGTTGATGCAAGCCAATGTCGAGATATATGTGCTCGAAACTGAGAGTGACCTTGAGCAGGTAAAGAAAGACTGCCATTGGGAAGACAAAGAAGTGGTGATTCGGCCCCCGAAGAAGATATCATTGCCCATATGGAATGGTTTCTAAGTGTTTACACTTACCCTTTCACGGTGGGCCCTCTCGATCCCGTCATTGTCAATTTTTGCCATAAATGTCAAATAACCCTAGGTCAAATCCATCTCTATTTTTGGTGGATTATTATTATGCTCTGATTCTTTACGAGTAAAGTCGAAGGGATGTATTTCAACCTCGAGCATCTCATCACGTTATACAGCCCCCGTCTCTATCGAGCCAGATTAATAATATTTCAGCGCTGGGCTACCAAAGTGCTTTTCTCAAGCATAGATGAGGACATGGATCGAGAATGGATGGGCCAGTTCGTTCGAGTGAAGACTTCTGACCTAATCTCGGGAGAGAAGATGCCATTTTACGAGAAATGTAATATGAAGTGTAAGTACAATCCTACCTATAGCTTCCGTTTATTGTTTTGTTTCCTTTGCTTTTTCTCATCAACATCCTTTTCTATGATGTAGCGATCTTTTGGATGCCTGGTGCAATTCCTAACCTCGAGAGTTGGGTTCGGGACCTGGCTTCAACCTCTTCGTACACTGAACGCTTATGGCGTGATCTGGCAAAGGGCCAATGGGAGCCAAAAATCATGGTAAGCCCCTTTTCACTTATTTGATGATTTTCGCTAAAATGTTTCTTTTCATACTCACTTGATTTCCTTTCATACAGGACTCAAACAAGATGTTGTCATGAGGCCCCCGTTTGGGGAGGAGGAGGTTTCGCCCTCGGCCCCGAAATCGGTGAAGGATAAAAAGAGAAAAAGAGTCTCGACCTCCGAGGATCCAAATGCTAAGAAAAGTAAGGCTCGTAAGCCGAAGAAAGATACCGTCCCTCTGCCTGCTGAGGTAGCTTAGCGAGTAAGGAGGAAGAATAAGAAGATGACGACGACAGATTCAAACTAGTCCCCCGAGTGAAGAAAAACATCGAGTCCCTAAAGGTCACTGAGTCGGTGAGGGTTGAAGAGATTCAGCCTCAAATCGAGGAGGTCTTGGAAGAGGGCCCGGGAAAAGTCCCTGAGTCATGGAGACTGAAGATGCCTCATGCCGAAATAAACAATCAGTGGGTTTGTCCGAAGGGGCTGGCTTTGAGGCCCTTCAAAATGAAGAGAACGCCCCAAGTGACTCGCTTAGGGAAATAGTAATTGGAGATTCGCCGACCCTCCCTACATTTTCTAAGGAGGCAATTCAGGAAGCCCAGGTCATGGGGACCCCCTATGTGGAAGGATCCCACGGAGCGGAGGACCTCTTTTGTGGGTGTTTTACCAAAGTTCAAAGATGTTGCCGACATGATTAAAGCATCGGGTCTCTTTGATGAGGCTCAACAAGCCTTGAGTCGGGAAAGTCCCAATTCCCCTCGTCGACATCACACTTGTATTTGTTTCTTCTTTTCTTGTCTAATTTCTCTTCTTCCTTCCGCATTGGCCTTGGCACTTTATTTTCTGAATCCCGAGCAGAGCTGAGTTGATGTGAGGCTGATCTTCAAAGGCTCACGGAGAAGAGAAATGCCCTCAAACTTCTCTGCAGGCAAAAATAAGAGGAGACCAAGGGCCTCCGAGCCGAATTAGCCACGACTCATAAAGAGCAGACCGACCTGATTGAGCAGGTAATGAAAATCTCAAAAGCTTAGTGTATTAGTTTGGGGAAGATGAATAATACTTTGATCTTACAGGTTTAGGAGAAGGCCGAAAAGATCGAACAACTTCGTGAGGAGGTTAACAAGATGAGGGTGGAGACCTTGGGGTAGAAAAATAACATGGACCGCCTTACCTCGGAGAAAGATGGTGCTCGAGCCCAAATGTCATCGGCTGAAAATGAGCTTCAAGGAATGAAGGAGGAAATCTCAACTCAAGCCAAGAGAATAGAGGAGCTCGAGGCTCGGTTGGCCATCGAACTTGCAAAGGTTAAATCTGAAGGAAAAAAAAGTAAAGGCTGGTGCGTAGGCGATCGTGTTCGTCTACCAATCTGATGATGAATCTGATCAAGCCCAAACAAGAGAATCATCTGAGTCCGCTCAAAATCAATCTTTTTGGATTGCCGAGCTCGCCAAGTGCCAATCTTAGAGGGAAACTCTCATGGAGATCCATGCTCGAGGTTTTGATATTACTAATGATATAATGAAAGCCAAAGAGCTTGAAGACGATGCCAAGTCATTGGCCTCTTCCGACGATGAAGATGATGCTAGAAGCAAGAGAGATTCCGAGAGTGGGGAAGACCCCGATGGAGAGGGAGATGCCCTCGAAAATAATGAGGAACCTTAGGATTTTTTTTGATATTTTGTTGGACCCTGATCGGTCATTGTAAATATCTTTATATATAAAAGACCTCTTTTCTCTCTAACTTGTTTTCATTTCAATTTATGCGTTGTGCTTCATTCACTCTTTATGAAGATTTTGCTCACAAGTTTGAAGCTTAGGCAATTAGATCGAGGTCTGGCTAGTGTAGTTTTTATAATCAAGTGCATAACTTCTCGAACTCGAAGTAGGATGACTCTTAGGTTTTAGTTGAGTGAGGATGGCTCCTTGAACTAAAAAATGAAACGACCCTTAAGCTCTTGGATTAGGCCGATATGGCCTCAAAAGAATGGCTCCTTCCTTTTTCGGCTTAAAAATTTAATCATATAAAAATTTGTTATGCCTTAGCATAAAATAAAGTTTGTTCGAGAGTTCGAACAATCCAGTACCCCTTAGGGTGTTCGAGGGTTGATGTTATCGAAACAACAACAACAACAACAACAATAACAACCCAGTATAATCCCACTTAGTAGGGTCTGGGGAGGGTAGTGCGTACGCAGACCTTACCCCTACCCCGGGGTAGAGAGGCTGTTTCCAAATAGACCCCCGACATCCTTCCCTCCAAGAACTTCCCACCTTGCTCTTGGGGAGACTCGAACTCACAACCTCTCAGTTGGAAGTGGGGGTTGCTTACCATCAGAGCAATCCCTCTTGTCGAAACCTTTTATAATTTTTCCGAGGGTAAGCACTTTTAACCATTTTTGTGAAGATATTAGAAGGCTTGTTTAATTACAAAAGTGGGACGTCTCCGAACCATGGTAGTTTGGCCATAGCCTTTAACTTGGGATTTGCCTCTTGGGCTTATTTCCTGATTATACTTCGAACTTGATCGAAGTCTCAGTTCCCAAGTGTGGTGGCCGTGGCCTATAAATACGAGCGTTGCCTTTTTAAGGTCTTATAATTTTGAGACTTTAATAAGTTGATTACATCGATTTTACGGACGTCAATCCTCGAGTATGGGGTAAGTTATTTGATCTTCAGTTACGATTGGAACTTAAGCCTATTTCCACAATAGATCGAAAGTATGAAATCGTAAAGTAAAAATTTCTTTAAGGCAAGAAATATTCGGCAAGGAAAAATACTTCTCTCAATAGATTATACATGCTTACATGTTCTTCTTTAGGGATCGAGTAATCTACTTAGGTACGGTTCGTTTGATCGTTTGGAACTTACAAAGTTTTACCTATCGAGACCATATTAACACGAAGTACCTTCCTTGTAAAAAAGTTAAAATCCGAGGGTGATGCCCCCCAGTATTTGAGGTTGATTGTAAAGAAGCCTAGAATACTATTGAAATGTAATGAGTTAGCACGAACAACGGTTGCCTCACTAAAAACCTCGTCGAAAAAATCTACTTGGGATAAAAACTGGTCTAAGGGAAAAAGAGTGCAATGCGTGCTTTCGGACATATGGACTTTGTGATGAAGAATCCTTCGACGTCTTTGATTTGAACACCTGCAATTGGTTAGTACAAAATATAAATGAAAATGGAGAAGGTCGTACCTTCGCATTAACATCGTTTGAGGAGTGATACGTTCCAATTGTTTGTTAATTGTTCACCATCCATCGTGCCAAGTTTGTAAGATCCCTTTCCGATAATATGAAGGACCTGATATGGTCCTTCAAGTTCAAGCCAAGTTTTCCTTCGTTTGGGTCTCGATTATTGAAGGTTATCTTTCTAAGAACTAAGTCCCTGATCTTAATGTGTCAAAGATTGGCTCTTCGGTTGTAATACCTTTCGATGTGCTATTTCTGTGCGGCCATTCGAACAAGGGCGACTTCCCGTCTTTCATTTATCAATTCGAGGCTCATATTCAAAGCCTCGTGATTTGACTCTCCTATTACATACCGAAACCTAAAGCTAGGGACCCCGATTTCGATCGGGATCGGGGCTTCGGAACCATAGACTAAAGAGAACGATGTTTCCCCCATACTGGATTTCGATATTGTTCGATATGCCCAAAGGACTTTGGGAAATATCTCTCTCCATTTTCCCTTAGCGTCGTTCAATCTTTTCTTTATATTTTTGACGATGGTCTTGTTGGTCGATTCGGCCTGTCCATTACCACTAGAATTTTTATCTTGTGGTCTTCGAAAAACCCTTCTAACTTTGTTGCTAATGAATTTCTTTCCATTTTCGCATACAATCTCGGCAAGAATTCCGAATTGGTATATAATGTAGTCCCACATGAAGTTATGAATTCTTTTTCTCTATATTTTTTGAAGGCCTGTCCTTCAACCCACGTAGAGAAATATTCAGTCATAAACAAAATAAATTTAGCTTTACTTGGAGCCGATGGTAGAGGGCCGAAGATATCCATCCCCCATTTCATGAACGGCCATGGGGATATGACTGAGCGGAGTTTCTCTCCGGGCTGGTGAATCATCGATGCATACCTTTGACATTTGTTGCACTTTCGAACAAATTCTTTAGTGTCCTTTTCCATATTGGTCCAATAGTATCCTGCTCTGATGACTTTGTGAACCAAATATCCAGCATCAGAATAATTTCTGAAAGTGCCCTCGTGAATTTCTTGTAGAATGTAGTCGGTGTCTCCTGGTCCCAAACATTTCCTTAACGGTCCATCGAACGTTCTTCTATACAGTGTTCTATCCTTGGCCAATATGAATTGTGCGACATT
Source organism: Nicotiana glauca (assembly GCA_026770625.1). Taxonomy (NCBI): domain Eukaryota; kingdom Viridiplantae; phylum Streptophyta; class Magnoliopsida; order Solanales; family Solanaceae; genus Nicotiana; species Nicotiana glauca. The sequence continues at coordinate 14,449 of MU686471.1, forward strand.
CGTACACAGAGTCCTTAATTCTTTAGGATTCGATGGAAGCTTCTTGTTCTTCAGGTATTCAATGTACTTATTCCTCCAATCCCAGTTAGGCTTGTGGAATTTATTTCGGCATGTCCTTCTTTGATTATTGACCTTCAAAGTTGTACGACAGTCCCTGGGCTAAGTTCATCATCTTCGATCGACGATTCTAATTTGCAAGGGCGCATCGGCTTCGCTATTTTGTTCTTGAGGTACGTGCTATAAGGTACATTCTTTAAATCGATGTAGAGACACCTATAGTTTGTCTAAGTACCTTTGTATTCGATCTTCTCGGACCTCAAAAGTCCTGTTGACTTACCACAGGTTAGGAATCGCACTTGGCCTCAATGACCTCCGCTCCCAAGCTCTTATCTAGGTCGAGAACTTCAATCATGGCCTCATACTTGGCTTTATTGTTAGTCAATTTCAAAGTTTTGATAGACTTCTAATTGTATTGCTTGTGGGTGGCTTCAAAACGATGCCTAGCCCGGACCCCTTCACATTTGAAGCATCGTCTGTGAAGAGGGTCCACACCCCCGTTGATGTACTCAATTTTATTAATAATTCCGTTTTGAGCTCGGGTACGAGGACTGGCGTGAAGTCGGCCACAGAATCTACCAAGAATTGAGACTTGATAGTCGTTCGTGGTTGATACTCGATATCGTACCCGCTGATCTTGATGGCCCATTTGTCCAATCGACCCTAGAGTTTGGGCTGGTGAATTTTTTCGCAAAGGGGGTAGGTGGTTACAACAAAAATTGGGTGACATTGAAAATACAGTTTTAATTTCCTAGAGGTGCTTATTAAAGCAAGCGCTAATTTTTCTAAGTGTGGGTACCGAGTCTCGGCTTCACCTAGGGTACGACTAACATAATAAATAGAAAATTGCATAACTTGATCTTCTCGAACTAAGACCCCATCTCCGAGACAGCTAAGTATAAGTAAAGTCGCTCTTCCTACTTTGGAGTGTGAAGCAATGGCGGGCTCGATAGGTTTCATTTGAGTTCCTCCAAGGCCTGCTGACATTTAGGGGTCCATGAGAAATTTCTCTTTTTCTTAAATAGTGTAAAGAACCGGTGGCTCCTATCTGAGGAACTCGAAAAAAATTGACCTAGGGCGGCTGTGCGTCCTGTTAACCTTTGTACAACCTTGAAATTATCAACAACTGTGATGTATTCGATTGCCTTGATTTTATCGGGGTTGATTTTGATTTCCCTATTTGATACCATAAAGCTGAGAACTTGCCTGAATCGACCCCGAATGCACATTTCTCTGGGTTAAGCTTCATGTTTTACTTTCTTAGTATGTCGAAGATCTCCTGCAAATATTTTAAATGGTCCTCTGCTCATAGGGACTTAACTAACATATCATCAATATAAACCTACCTCCATAATTAGTTTAAGCAAAAAATTGGTCACCACATAAATCGCCCCCCTCTTGTGTGGAATTGAAGTACAAAAAGTCAATTGGTATCAGAGTAGGTTATCCTTGAAGAGGCTAACACCTTAGGAACAGATCAAGATGAGTGCACCACCTGGGAACCGGGAAGGACAATCCACTGTAAGGCCTCTACTCTTTAATGGATAGTACTACTTCTGTTGGAAAAACAGGATGAGAGATCACATCATTGAAGAGGATTATAAGCTATGGGACGTTGTCCCTGACGGTCCCCTGGCTACCTTGAAGAAGAATTCTAAAGGAGTAGATGTGCCAAAAACAATAGCTGACTGCAATGCTGAAGACTTGAGGAAGTGGGAAAAGAATTCTAAGGCCAAGAAATGGCTTGTATGTGGACTTGGTCCAGACGAGTACAGTATAGTTCAAAGTTGTACCATTGCCAAGGAAATTTGGAACATTTTGCAAGTGGCTCACGAAGGAACTCCTCAAGTGAAGAGGTCAAGAGGAACACTGCTGTATTCTCAATGTGAAAATTTATCCATAAAGGAAGGAGAAACCATCCAAGAGATGTATACAAGGTTAAAAACACTAACAAATGAACTTAAGTCTCTTTGGAAGGATTATCCTTGAAAAAGACAAAGTGAGAAAATTTTGACAAGGGTCTTGTAAGTCAATTGAGAAAGCAAAATCGCTGCTATTTAGGAATCAAAGAACATTGACACTCTCAAGTTGGATGAGATAATTGGAAATCTCACTACCTATGAACTTAGAAGGCAAACCATGAAGATGGATGCACCTAATAAGGAAAGGATCCTGGCTCTCAGAATCACTAAAGGTACTGATCTAGAGGAGGATGAAATGGCTATGATCACAAGGGATTTCAAGAAGTATCTAATGTAAGGAAATGATTCTTCAAGAGTTGCAACCAACAACAAACCAAGGGTTCCTGAAAAACAAACCAACGAGAGCTACTACAAATGTGGTAAGACTAATCACATCATCAAAAACTGTCCTCAGTGGGAAATTAAACGGAAGAAGGAAAGGGCTAAACGAAGAAACAAGAAGAAGGAACATGTTCATCCCTAGAAGAACAAAGGATCAACAAAGGCTATGGTTGTTGCCTGGGGAGAATGCTTAGATGAGGATTCAGAAGATGAAGATGGAGATGAACAAACACTTATGGCCGTTGGAGAATCTGATGAGGAATCAGAGGTAAGTGTGATTCATCTCAAAGACAAGATTAAGTTTTTGTCTAAAGAAAGTCTATCTGAGTTACTTCTAAATTTTATTGATGAATCTGAGGTCATAAACAATGAAAAGGAATAGTTGTCTAAAAAATGTGTAATCTTGAAAGCTAAGTACAAAAATCTAGAACTTAGGACTAGTGAAAGTGATAGTAAAAATACTGAGTTAAAGAACCAGGTTCTCTAACTTGAAACCATCGTGCTAGAGCTTATATCTAAAAATTTAAAACTGAAATATTGAACAGGTAAGAAGAAAGCTGATCACTCACATCTCACCTTAGAAGAAAATCTAGGAAAAATGAAAGATGAGTTGTACAAAAGAGATGATCTGATAAGAGTCTTAAAAGAAGATCTAAGCAAGATTAAGCATAATCTAGATAAAAATTGTAAATGGAATAAGTCTTCTGATGCACTTTCATGGCTATAACAACACCATAGTAGCAATAAGAGAGGACTCGGCTACATGACCCCTACACCTAAGTGGGATCCCAAAAGCAAGTACATCACACTTCGTGAGAAAAAAATATGCACACACTGTGGTAAGATTGGTCACTACAAAAGTGAATTTACTGCAAAAGAAAAGGCCAGTTAAAAGAACAAAATATTTGTTCAAGGGAAAAATAGGCTGCCAGGATTGGCTAAAAAGAATTTAATTCACCCTTTTGCCTATATAAAGGGACCCAACCTAGTTTGGGTTCCTAAAACTAATCCCTGATTTCATTTTCAGGTCCAAGTGAAGGGGAGCAGCCAAATATGGTACATGTATAGTGGCTGCTCAAAGAACATGACTAGAAGCAAGAACCAGTTCACTTCACTTGAGGACCTCAAAGGAGGTAATGTCTCATTTGGAAATGGTAAGAAAAGTGAGATCATTAGGGTTGGAAAGGTAGATAAGACAGACTTACACTCCATTAAGAATGTATACTTGATATATGACTTGAAATATAGCATGATCAGTGTATCACAACTGTGTGATAGAGTCATAGAGGTAACTTGGTAACATTCACCTATACCAAATATTTTGTGATAAATCTTACCACTGTCAAGATCGTTTTGCAGGGAAAAAGACTAAACAATATATACATTGTAGATCTATACACTCTTTCAGAAAATAAACTCACTTGCTTAAGTGTGTTGGACAATGATCCCCTCCTTTGAAACAAGAGACTTGGACATGCAAGTCTAAGTCAACTCAATAAATTAGTCTCCAAGGACCTGGTGATAGGGCTTCCTAACATCAAGTTTAAGGAAGACATAGTTTGTGAGGCTAGTGTAAGGGGGAAGCAGGTAATGTCCTCCTTTAAATGTAAGAAAGTGGTTAGCACGACCAGATTGATGGAAATGGTCCATATGGATCTCTGTGGTCCAATGAGAACATTAAGCAGATGTGGTAAAAAATATGTGATGGTGCTTGTTGATGATTACTCTAGATTTACTTGGACATTGTTTTTAACATCTAAAGATGAAGAATTTGACATGTTTACTTCTTTTGTCAGAAAAACTCAGAAACAACTAGGTAATCAACTTGCATTATTAGGTCTGATCATGGAACTGAATTTGAAAATACTATGTTTGGTGAATTTTGTGATAAGCATGGCACAAATCAAAATTTTTCTGCCCCTAAGACTCTATAACAAAATGGAGTAGTTGAAAGAAAGAATAGGACACTTGAAGATATGGCTAGGACTATGCTTCTTTCTAGTAAACTGCCCCATAGCTTCTGGGTAGAAGCTGTAAACAATGTATGTCACATCATTAATAGGTCCATGACTAGACCTTTTGTAGAGAAGACTCCCTATGAGTTGCTTAAAGGGAGAAAACAAAGTATATCCCATCTTAGGGCATTTGGATGCAAGTGCTTTATGCACAACAATGGAAAGGACTCCCTATGTAAGTTTGATCCCAGAAGTGATGAGGGAGTATTCTTCGGATATTCTTCACATAACAAAGCTTATAAAGTGAACAACAAAAGAACTTTGTGAGTATAAGAAAGTTTACACGTGGTTTTTGATGAGACTAACATTTTTTTGAGAGACAGAAACATGAAGATGAAGCTATTGGGCTGGTAAAAAGTTTAAATGAATTCTCAGCGCAAGCTGAAGCTGCTTCAAAAGAAGGTACATGTGATGGAACAAGTTCTTTCATCCAGGGCAACCTGACAGAGGGAACTGAACTAAGAGGAACTAAATCTAATTACCAAATGGAACCTGTCCATGAGCTTGTTACTCAGTAACAAAACATGGGAGAAACATCAAGTAGAAACCAGTTGGTTGTGAAACCTTACAAGTATCAAAGTTCTCATCCCATTAAGAACATAATTACTGATCCAACTTCTGGAACTAAAACTAGATCTTCATTAAATAATCTTTGTGCTTTTGATGCCTTCCTATCTCTTATTAAACCTAAAAATATTGCTGAGACTTTGCAGGATTGAGACTGGTTAAATTCAATTAAGATGAACTCAATCAGTTTGAAATGAGTCAAGTTTGGCATCTGGTTCCAAGACCTAAGGACATATCAGTAATTGGCACTAAATCGGTCTTCAGAAAAAAACTTGATAAAGATGGAACTGTTAAAAGGAACAAGGCAAGGTTGGTAGTTCAAGGTTATAGCCAAGAGGAGGGCATGGACTATGATGAGACCTTTGCTCCAGTTGCAAGGTTGGAAGCAATAAGACTCCTCATAGACTTTGTTGTATACATGGAATTTACTCTTCACCGGATGGACATCAAGAGTGCCATCCTCAATGGCTACTTAAAGGAAAAGTATTTGTCAAGCAACCTCCAGGGTTTGAAAGCAAGGAGTGTCCTGATAATTTATACAGAGTTGACAAGGTATTCTATGGACTGAAGCAAGTTCCTAGAGCATGGTATGAAGGAATATCAAAATTTCTACTTGAACATGGCTAGAAGAGAGGTAAAATTGATAACATTCTATTCTTGAGGAAAAAAGGTAAAGTTATTCTAGTAGTACAAATTTATGTTGATGACATAATTTTTGGAGCAACCACTGAAAAACTAAGTAAGGAATTTGCTAAACTAAGTGAATTTGAAATGAGTATGATGGGTGAACTTAATTTCTTTTTAGGCATACAAATTAAATAAAACTCAAATGGAACCATGATCCATCAGTAGAAATATGTATAAGAGTTGCTTAAGAAGTTTAAAATAGACGAATCAAAGGATATTGATACTCCTATTGCAACAGCCACAAAATTGGACATAGATGAACCTGGTTCATCTGTTGATCAGAAGTTATATAGGGGGATGATTGGTTGACTTTTGTATCTTACTGCTAGCAGACCTGACATTGTTTTCAGTGTAGGGCTTTGTGCGCGATTTCAAGCAAATTCAAAGGAATCCCACTTGACCGTCGTCAAGAGAATATTGAGATGCTTGAAGGGAATTACTGACCTTTGCCTTTGGTATCCAAAAGGTAGTAACTTTAACCTAGTAAGATATGCTGATGCTAACTATGTAGGTTTCCTTGTGGACAGGAAGAGCACCTAAGGTATGACACACTTTCTTGTTTATGTTTTGTGTCATGGGCTACTAAAAAGCAAAATTTAGCGGCCTTATCTACTGCTGAAGCTGAGTATGTTGTTGCTGCTTCTTATTGTGCTCAATTGATTTGGATCAAACATCAATTAATGGATTTTGGTATTGATGTTGGTTGCATCCCTGTTGTTTGTGATAACACTAGTGCTATTAGTATGACAAAGAACCATGTTCATCATAAGAGAATTAAACACATAGATGTTAGACACCATTTTTAAAGGACAACTATGAGAAAGGATTGATTACTATAGAATTTTGTGCTACTGATAAACAGATTGCTGACATCTTTACAAAAACACTAAATAGGGAAAGCTTTGAAAGGAGCAGGTTAGAATTATGGATGATTAAGATCAACTAATAGAACCAGTTCAGATGCATAATGGAAAAAAATTGTTAGGAAATCTGGAACTTGTGTAAATACCTACATTAATCATTGATCAGTCTCATACAGTAAATAGTATACTCCTGTGCCATATGTTAATATGACTCACTGATCTCTAACAATTTTTTTCTCTATTTTGGCAAATTGAGGCATGATCAAGAGGATTCTTAGTGAAGAACTTGGTTCATCAGTACTGGTTCATCTGGATAAAGAGGTATATTTTTACACTCTGCACAATTAGAAATATTAATATTTAATTCATCAACAGAGTCCTAGCTATGTTCAAAAACTTCCTTGTAAGTTTGAACCAGTTCTGTTTCAACTAGACTCCTCACTGTATTAAAATGCCTAGATTCTAGGAAAGCTTAACTGCCTATTCAACCTGTAATTGTAGGGTGATTAGACTTATATTTGACTACTGAAAGCTACCGTTGTGTATTAATTACCCTCTCCCTTTAAATCCATCATCATCACCACTTCCACTTTCCCATAATTTTCAAAAAACCGTCACAATTTTCAGTCTTCTCTTCTCTTCCAAAATTCAAACCTTCCATTTTTTATTTAGAGAGAATGACAAACCCTCAAGATAAACCAGACACACCTCCTCCACATACTCTCTCCCATTCCTCTACTACTACTCAACCCAGCACTACCCTTCAACCTAGGAGAAGGCGAGTAAAGATGTTTGCTCGCAAATTGTGGCTACAAATGAGCTTTCAAGGAAATTAAACGCAGAGTTAAAGGCTAGTCAAGTCCAAGATTCCCAAAAATCTGATGATTCTTTCAAGTTTGCGAGTGAGGGGGAAGGAACTGGGTTTTCTGATTCTGAGCAGGCAACATCTGTGTAAAATCCTTCTAATGAGGTAATTTCTGATCTAGGTAAAAATTTAGAAAATTGATTTGTTTTGGTTGAGTTTATTGCGGATGTGGAAACGACTGAGTCAAGAAGGAAATGAGGTAAAAATAAAAGAGAAAAAGAAACAGAGATTGAGGGTCTGTGTAGTGATGAGAGGGAAAAGGGAAAGAAATGGTTGATTCTTTACCTACCTCTGAAACAGTTAAAATGAATATCTATGGGGTTGAGACAGAAAATATGGTAGAGAGTAGCAAGAAAATAGGGGGAAGTGGTTCAAGGGAGGCTGCTGGAGGACTAGTAAATCTTAGCAAGTATACAGATGAACTTGGTTCATCTATTGAAGTGACCCTAGAAAATCTTTTGAAGAAGGTTCGTACCAGCTATAACCCCAAGACAAGGAGAACTCCAATACCAAAGACTCCTGACAATATGAGAACCAACAAGAAAAGAAAGGTTGCTTCTCCTGCAACTGCTGATATTCTTTTGCCAAAAATAAGGGCCTCAAGGAGTAAGTTGAAGCAAAGTGGGGAGGAGTTGCAGAAAACTATGGAAGAAAGTAAGAAGAAAAGAATGGATAAAGGGAAAGCAAAGGTGGCAGAGCCTTTTGAGGCTATTGATGTGGATGAGATGGAACAAGTCCATCAAGGTGAACATATGACTGTGGAGATGGAGGTTCAGAACCCTAAGCCCAAGAAAGCCGAGACTTCCTCAAAGAAGTCTTCATGTATCCAAGTTTGCCGAACCATCTACTTTGGCTAAACGGACAAGGTCTACTGTAAAAACCAAACAAGTTAAAATTACTGAAAAAGAAGATTGGAGTAATGAAGAAAAGGATGAATCTGATAATGAACAGGACAAGCTGTCCAAGTTTGGCAAACGAACCATCTTGAAGGGTAGACTCTTAAAGGACTTGGAGGACGAAGGGATGGTTCTATTGCTTGAAAGGCTAGAGGTTCAGGGGTGGAAGAACATGGTCCTTTAGTTAGATGGCAGGATGGCTAAAAGATAATTGAATTCATGGAAAATGCAGAGGTCAAGGATGGAAGAGTCACCAGCCTGGTAAAAAGGTTCAATAGTCTTTTGATGCAAAAGAGTAGGGTGAAATCCTTTGTATACCTTCTGAAGGTTGTGATGATTACACAAGACAAAAATGGCCAAGTCTGGACTCCCTTCCTACTGCCCTAGCCATTACTAGAAACTTCTGTGATAGCAAAGAAGTGAATGAGGCTAAGGTTGTGTATAAAAGTGAAATGAAGCCATCCCACAAGGTGCTGTTTGAATTCATCAACAAGTGTGTGTTGCCTAGGTAGGAAAGAAGGCACATTGCCAACTACATGGACTTGGTTTTGATGGAATGTCTAGATAGTGGGCGGCAAATCAATTGGCTTGGGTTTATGATCAAGCTTCTTGATCGGGTTATCAATGGCACCAAGGCCCATGCCACTCCTTATGGTTTCATTGTCACTACTAATCTTGCTCATTGTAAGGTGCCTCTGAAGAAGTGGTAGACGGACACAAGCAAAGACCACTTTGGTATCAGTACTTTGCTCGTTTGTGACTATGAGATTATTGACACTCCCAACGAACCCGGTTCATCCAAAAAAGACACATATAAATAGCAAGGTCAAAGCTCTATTACAGGAGAGTGGGGCAAAGGATGCTTAGATAGCAAGGCTGAAGGCTCGTTTGACAGAGGTATAATCTGAGACAAATGCTCTCAGAACTGAGCTCAAAAAGGAAAAGGAGAAGAATGATGGAATTCTTCAAGACATGTTGCACCTTCTCCAAGCCAAAACCTAAAACCCAGTTCTTCCAAGCCTCGATTCCCTAAGCATGAACCTCGCCTAGACCGTTCACTGACCCAGATTAGGAATTTTTTTTCTTTTTTTGCTCATGTTTTAATTCCTTTTATTTATTTTTATGGATTGTGGCAGGATCATATTCTCTATCAATGAAGTTTGCTGCTTTTGTTCTTGCTAACTATTTATCTTTCCTTGATAGTTTGAATATGTGTAGTTGATTACTGATGATTAATCAATGAATGCATTTACAGTTGCCTCAGTGGCCTTGAGTAATTTTTAAAAATCCGGGTATCACACATTGTTTATCAACTTTTCGATGATGCCAGAAGGGGAAAGAAATTATGCTTTATATTCTGAGTAGTGATGTTTATAAACTAATGAACCTGGTCCTAGATGATCGGTTGAAAATGTTTCTAAAATTGCATTGATGTTGAGATGAGTTCTAGCAGGGCCTAAGTGTACTAAAAGCACAGAGTTTGTCATCATCAAATAGGGAAAATTTGTTGGCCCAAGTAAAGGTAAACTTTGAAGACTGACAAAGAAACTCAGACATGAACCAGGTCAATCCCAATGGAGCACATATACGGATAGACTTTAAGTATGTGAGATACACGTGAAGGAGATAAATCTAACTTGACAGAAGTGATATCTCCTGACCCTGATCGAAAAGAATGCATATTGGATAAGGAGAAGGACTCCTTAATCAAAGAGAACACAATTTAAGAAAGGGAAAGAGTTAGAGGTTGAGATCAACTAGAACTTTTCCACCAAGGAAGAGTAGCATCAGAATTCTAGTCGATCTCTATTTACTAACTCTATAAATATTAGTGTTGTTCTATTTTACAGGTAATGCACATAAGCAAAAGTTAAACGTTAATTGAGAGCAAAATAGCAAGGCAATTTTTCAAGCAGTTCATGTCTGATTCAAGTGTGCAAACCTGAAGCTACTTGAACCAGATAGAAGAACCAGTTCCAAGTGTCTATATTTTATTCTAGTTTAATTGTGGTAGGTGGTATCATATTGTACCTTTCATCTTTATCTAGAAGCAATTATATTAGGTGCTCATAGTTTTCAAGTTAGAGTTAAATTGAAGTTGTCACAACAGTTTGAGGCTGTGTGCTACAACGGGATCAGAGTTAGTCCTAGGTTTACAAAGGAGTTTTATAAATGCAGTTTTTGGCTCAGTGATTTTAGTGGAGAGTTTGGAAAAATCCTACTGGAAAGTAGGTCGTGATTTTTTCACCTTTTAAGCCAGGTGTTTTCCATGTAAAATACTTGTGTTATTTATTCTGCAATAGTAAGTTAGGGAATACTTAGATGAACCAGGTCATTCTATAATCAATTTAAGAAAAAAATTGGTCACCACAAAAATACCCCCCCCCCCCC